>JAZHYW010059019.1:0-26040 GCA_037355805.1 Ixodes ricinus | reverse complement strand
TCCCGGAACTGCACGCGCCACTGGGACTTTTAGCCAGGGTACACCTCGTCTTGACCTCATTTCAAACCAGCGCACTCAGTTCGTACAAAGCATTGCATACAAAGCCCCATTGTCACAATGGTGGTTCTACGCAATGCAATGCAATGCAATGCAATGCTTTGTACGAAGTGAGTGTGGCTAATTTTTCATTTTCATTTATTTACCCTTCAGGGCATAGAGTATTTGAAGGGTGCAATGAGGAACAATAAGTAGCTAATACAATGACACGAGAAAAACATGAAAAATAAAACAATAATCCGCTGGATCAACAAAATCAGGTAAAGAGACTAACTCACGAAAAAAACAAAAACAACAACACTGCCAGTAATTGAGAGGCGATGGATGCCGGAAGGTGGTTTTATTCGAAAGATGGTGCGCGGTATAAAGGAATAGTAAATAGTATGAATGCTAACTTTACCTTGATGATCGACCCTCGATGAAAGACAGAAAGGAAGTTCGAAGAGCCTGTCTCCCGCAGCAGGGTTAGTGTGGTAAACAGCACAACGTATTTTGTAAACAGTGCTACGTATACATATTGTTTCCAATAAACTACATTACCAAAACCTTACCTAATATTAATAGTACATTTAAACGCAATATTTGAACAACTCAATAAAGTGAAAAGCGTCATTCCTGTTACATATAGCTTTTCGCGCGTACCTGAGGTTGGTGGCTGCACTTTAGAACTGAACTAATGCTCTCCACTCTTACCAGGGTTGGTTTTATAATAATACCTCTTGCGAATAACTAAGTATGTTTCAGTTTTTACTTTTTAAGTCCCACAATTGCAGTTTTCCTTTTTCTATTTCTTTTGTTGACAGAGTAGCGTTTTGACGCCTATTGATTTTCCATAGTCCCTGAGAGAATGAGAAGAGCAGGGCGTGTCTTTCCAAGCGTCCGGCCTCCAAGCGTGCGCTCTATGTCTTCTGGCTTTCTTTGGCTACGCGCTCGGGCTGCACCGAACGCCGAGGTGTGATCGAAGGTAGAGATGCTCGCGCCGAAGTTTGCAGACAACTAAAGGCCCTACCCTGCCGTTCTCACCTAGTCAGTGACTATAGTAACGTACAAGTTCTTTTTTCTCATTGACGTTGCACAATGTATATGATCAATTTCTCCGTTTCATTACACCTTGGACAAGTGTGGACCGCACAAAAAGAATATATACAATTAATGCATTTTGCAAATATGTGCATTAGCTTATACTGCATTGAAATGCAAAAGTGCAAGCGAGCTGGACAAGGTCCTGACGGATTTTTTCGGTCGCGCACCCGTCACCTAGCTGTGTTTGGAGATTTGTGTTTGTCCTTTGTCCCTGTTGTTTCCTTCTCCAGGGATTATTTTCATCATGTGCATTAGTTTTTTTTTTATCAGTGCAGACTTTAATATGTGTAAGGTAGTGAAGTAAGAGAAGCTATAAGTGCCTTTTATTTTCAGCCAGGCTAGCTTGAACGTAACACAGGGTTTGCGCTGTCTCAAAAACGTCACATAGGTAATAAACGATAACCTGTCAAAAGTGAATTTAACTGAAAACAAATAAACATAATATTTATATCTTTTACACAGGGCTATATAAAAAAAGAAAAAAAAAGAAATAAAATTTCGGTGTGTTCTTTAACCATATTGGAAAATGTACTGAAATGTCTTCGCTCCTGCGATTTTAAATATGGTGTGCGGATATTCCATGTTCTACGCGTATTTTTAAGATTCTAAACAAGAGGATACAAGCGCTTTAGAGTTTGTTAAATATTTATGCTACAAATATTTTGTAACCTGATCTTTTTCAGCAATTCACGTGTGATGAGGAGAAGGAGGACGGCTCGTCGACTCCCGGTGGGAGTACCTCGGACAAACAGGCGTGATGTAATAAAGCATCGTGTTTTTATCTTTTTAATTGCTAATAAAGAATGAGCTAAAAGTTTAAGTGAACTGCTCTGCCTAGCTGCCGTTAATTGCATCGTGCCGTCGGCATATTCCGGCGTAATTAGTCGTATCTTTCAATACACCGACTGTGAGTAATAATTAATGCCTCACAATGTGTCCTGAAAGAAGCTTCAGACAAAGTGTTCGCGCGCTAATAGCCCTCTGTTCAAATATAACAAGTTGCTCCTGGAAGTTCGCGATTTTTTTAAAGTTCAGCCGTGATACTTCTTTCCGAATAATTTGAACGTTTTAATTTATTCACAATATTACCTTCACACGGTATCGATTTTTGTTTTCTTGCGTGCAAGAACTCGGCTGCGACATTATCGGCTACGACGTGAGAGCTAGTATTATAGCACAGTGCCTGAAACGCATTTTCTACTGATGTGCGTTTAGCGTCCTATTCCGGCCACGCAACGAAAGCGCTCCCGAAGTGGCTACAAACGACATCACAAACGCCGTAGTGTGTCGGACGTGGCCGTACAAGTTCCGGCAGAAAGCAGGAGCAAGCGCGAGTGTCGCCGTCGTCAGGGGGCGTCCCAACTCGCGGCTGCCGATGCATCTGCGGACTGTCGAGCTGGAGAGCGATTTGCGGCGGAACAAGACGTCTGCCGCAACCGCTACCGCTGCTGGGACACCGCCAGGATCGCGGCCTGCGACAGCATGGCACTCGTACGACGTCAACAAGCGGAAATCGCTGGTTGACGTCGAGAGCTTGATTAAGTGATGCACTGCGTACTGAGTCCCGGGAGTTTTAGAAATCGCTCCAAAGCAGCTCGGATTGCGACTTTAGGCGATAAGAACGCAGAGGAACGGATACCGAAGTAAGAAACGTGGACGTAAAAAGCCACGTCCGGCGTTTCTTAAAGGGACACTGACAGGGTATTCATGCTCCCCGATGGTTTTTACAGCGAAGCTGTATACCTCCACTCCGCCATATATCTTTCGTGTCGTTTCTCAACAAAAAAATTCCAAGGCCATACAGCTTAGAGCGCTGTATTCGTTTTAATAAAGAAAGAAAAAAATTACAAAACAAGCATCAAACTTGCATGACGGATGATAAGGCGCCTGTGAACAATGCGAAGAATGAGCATGCGTTTCACGGTACAGATTACGGTTGAGGCTGCTCTGGAAAGGTGTTGACGTCATTCGAAGCCCTCGTGTGACACGTTATGCCAAGTGACTGGATACACCGGAATAGTGTGTGCGAAGCGAGACGACAACCGTGCGGCAGGCGTCACAATCTACGCAAGGGATGAAGCTTGTGTCCAGCCGTGTGAACACCAGTATGACCAAGTCAAATGCGGGATGTGTGTTTCGTGAAAACCAGCGATGGAATCGTAGTTTTCACGATCTACATCTCACCAAATACACCCAAGTCTCACAGCGAGTGCTTCATGCGAACGCACTTCTTCACTGTCAATGGATCAAGTCACACCTGTAATCATTGTAGGGGACTTTGATGTGGAATTTCGAAATCGCAAAACAAGTAATGTATCCAATTCGTCACGGAAGAGTTTGCACTCATAGTGCTTCTCCGATGTAACTCAACCAACTACCATTCATGGATCATGCATTGCTCTGACTTTAGCTAAGAATCTCTCTACAGCGAGAACAGAAAATCTTAGCCTGTATCGTTCTTATCATAAAGCAGTTGTAAATGTCGTTACAAAGTAAATAGAGAGTGTGCGCCACGTCGCATTGGGTAAATCGTCATAGCTGTCGTGACAGCTTCGCTGGCCAACAACCTTCATAAGTGAAATGGCTCTACAATTTTAGAGCGCAGCTCTTAGGCGCCCGTTTTCGGCTTGAGCGGCGTCGGTGTCGGCGTCGGCGTAACCGCGCGGTGCATGATGGGTAAATTTCCCCTCTGATTTTAGCGGAAAATGTTCCCCGCTAAATTTAGCGGAAAAATTTCCCAGCTAGTGTAGCTCAAAATTTTCTCCGCTAATTCTAGCGGGACATTTCCCTCTAAGTTTAGCGGAAAATTGTCCGCTAAATTTAGCGGTAAAAATCCCCGCTAAATTTAGCGGAAAAGCTTCCCGCTCAATTTAGCGAAAAATTTTCCCCGCTAAATTCAGCGGAAAAAAACGCCCCATTAAATTTAGTGCGGAAAAAATTATCCGCTAAATTTAGCGGAAAATTTCGCTCCACCAAATTTAGCGGAAAACTTTCCCCGCCAAATTTAGCGCAAAATGTTCCCCGCTAAAATCAAGCGGAAAACTTTGCCCGTAAAGTTTAGCGGAAAAAATTCGCCGCCAAAATTTAGCGGACAAAATTCTCCACCAAAGCATAAAATTTTTCCCGCCGGCGGAAAAATTCTTCTTCTAAATCTGGCGGAAATCCCCGCTAAATTTAGCGGGGAATTTTTCCGCTAAATTTATGCGGAAAATTTTTTTCTAAATGGAGAGGAGGAGGGGCATAGGCCCCTCTCTTTACCTTCCTCCTCAGAGCTGCGCTCCGATTCGGCGTTACAAGGAGCTGTAAACGGCTCTGATCTCCTATAAAAGCCCAACTACCCGGAACACAATTTGCGGCTCGAAATTCCATTTCTTTCCCCAAACAGCCGGTCGAGAATCGGCCGCTTCACTCGCACTCTCGCTTCCATGGTCACAGGGCTTTCAAAACTATGTCAGCCAAATATACTCGAGGCTGTGGGTCATCTAAATCGCACATTCAATATTAAAAATAGGGAAGAATATGAATCCCCTTTTTCTGACCTCCAAAAAACTGCAAAATTCGTTGATCGAAAAAAAAAATGAAAAACTCTTGTGATTCTCAAATGCCGAAATAGAGCGCAGCTCTTGAGGAGGAGGAGGAGGGTACAGAAAAGGATATGACCCTCCTCCCCTCCCTCCTCTTCCCTGCTTCTTCCCACTTAGCGAGACATTTTTGCTAAATTTCCCACTAAATTTAGCGTAAAAAATTCCCCGCTAATTATAACGGGGACATTTTCCCGCTGAATTTAGTGGGGAAATATTTCTGCTAAATTTAGTGGGAAAATCTACCTAGAATGCAACGCGCGGTTACGCCGACGCCGACAGCGACGTTGCTCAAACAGAAAACAAGCGCCAATAAAAAGTGCGCTCTAAAAAAAAAAAAAAATCGTTGCGCAGTTTACAGGAAGTACCACATGTACACCTCATTCTCAATATGGCGAAGTACCGCGGGCTGGACGGCGCGATGGCGGCTCACGACGGACCAACATTTCGACGGACTAGGGGCCCCTACTTCAAGAACTGTCGTTCGTGGTTCCGGTCAATCGATCTTCAAGGGCAGACCATTGAGCGGAAGGGAAATAGGAGCAAAGCAATCGAACGACAATCGGTGCACGCAACTTCGTCGCCTGCGTTCACGCGCCGGAAAAACACAGAAAAACATTATATAAAAAAAACGCGCTCGCGTGTAGCCACGTGACTTCCGCTTATGAGCTTCCGTGCTCGTGTTTGGGTTTCGGTGTCAGAGCACTTAACCGTCCTTAGAGGCGCAGCACTTAGGCGCCCGTTTTCGGCTTAGAGCAGCTTCGCCGTCGCCGTCGACGAAACCCCGCGTTGCATTATGGGACGTTTCCTATGTTGAAGTGACACGTGACGTCACGTGTGACGTCACTGAGGTCAATATTTTCCCGCTAAATTTTGCGGGAAATGTTTCCGCTAAACTTGGCGGCGTAATTTTTCCCCTAAATTTAGGGGCGTTTTTTCACTGCTAATTTGAGCGGGAAAATTTCGCCGCAGAATTTATCGGGAAAATTTTACCCTCCTGACGTCACACGTGACGTCACGCGGCTAAAATTTTCCCGCTAAAGTTTAGCGGGAAAATGTTTCCGCTTAGTTTAGCAGTGCAATTTCCCGCTATACTTAGCGGAGAAATTTATCGCTAAAATTAGCGTGGAAAATTTCGTGCTAAATTTAGCCGGGAAACTTTTCCCCCAATAACTAGCAGGGCGTTTTACCGCTAAACTTAGCGGAAAAAGTTTACCGGTAAATTTAGCGAGAAAATTTCTGCCAGAATTCGGAGGAAAAATTTTACGCTCGTGACGTCACACGTGACATCACGTGACGTCACACGTGACCCTCTCCTTCGTACCTCTCCTTCTCCTCCTCAAGAGCTTTGCTCTAATTCAGCATTGCAGAGGATTGTAAACGTCTTTGATTTTTTTTTTGTAGGCTCTTTAAAAATATGTACGTGACTTCGTTGGTGGTCTCCAAAGCCCCGGTCCGCGGATGGCAGCGGTCTATCCAGTGATGCCTATCTCGCGCCTCGTTGAGATCACCACGCCAAGTAAAGCGCGGTGGAAACCGAAGACGGTTGTTGGATCCGCAATCCGATTTCGGACCGGTTTTCTTGCCATTTTTTGGCAAGAAAACCGGTCCGGAGAGGAGAATACATCGGCGTGTCGTTTCGATGCCTTCCGATTTTTGACGGACGCCTGCGGGAATGAGAGTCGAAAGGGTGAAAACGCCTTTTGCGCGCTGGGGCGCTCGGACGGGGAATTCCGACAAGGTCCGGCTTGTGGATGCGTGCAAACCAAAAACGGCTCTCGACGGGCCCGCCTCACTTTTGTTTCCCGCCGAAATCGGATGTCAGATCTGGCGTCCGATTTCGGATTGCACAGACCTTAAACGTGCTTAGAAAGGTCACCGTGACACGCACCAAAAGCGCTAACTAAAGTATTTGAAAAAATTAAAAAACAAACTGCACCGAATCGCGGGTTCTCTCATCATATTATGTTTTGTACATTTCCACCACCAGAGTTTTTATTCGTACTTCTCCAGTTCATGTCTGTGTAACTATGGTAAAATTAATTTGCGTTAGTATATATATCCTGCCTAGTGTCCAGTGTAATAACCTTCGCATATCGACATCATCAGATCTACCATATTGCGAAGTTCCTGCGCGCATTGATTTAGCGCCATACTGCCTTTACATCTCAAATATGTGTATCTACCTTTTTTTAATTTTGACTCGAGTTATATTGTTTTGTTTTAAACACTTATTTAAGCTTATTTATTTAATATTTCCTCATTTATATTGTCTTATCTAATTTCCGCCACTCGCGCCTGCGACAGGTCCCCGATTCGGCCCATTAGCCAAAATGTTTGGAGACCCCTTCTTTAAAGGACATATGCTAAGAAAAAATAATTAAACAGCCTCGATGAAAAAATGATGTCATCAAATGGATTTCCAACGTAAAAAATAATAATTTAGAGCTATATTTACGGCACGAAACGAATTCGTATTTGCCGCCCGCGGGAGCCCGCGGAAAGTAGATACTAGCTGCGTTCGATTTAATTACACCTCCTGCACCAGTCCAGAAAAGTGCAGGCGCAGTCTACTTCCGGTATGTGTGTTAAGATACGACCGGGAGTACACCGCCCTACACTTTTCTGCACCGGTGCAGGAGGTGTAAGTAAATCGAACACAGTCTACTAGAAGTCACGTGACTCGACCACTAGTCACGTGGTAAGCTTGTAAGCTGCCGCACTGCGCCGCCGCCGCCTCAAGTTTTGTCGGAGCCGTTTAGGGCCGCCGCTGAAGTCTTTTTCGACAAGAGCTTAACTAGCTAGAAAGGAAGCAAACACTTGGAGGACGCTAAAGCTTCGCCTTTAAGAGTGGAACGCGATAGCGTTATCGGGCCCCGTTCGCATCGCCTTCTCATTCGCTTCTCATGCTCTTCCTGCCAGTGAGAAGGAAGTGAGACGGACATGGGGAGTTCGTCCTCGGCTTTCGACGAGAGTGGACGGCGGAAAATTAGCTCTTACAACGGCGCGTTATTGGCTCCCTTGAGCCGAGGAAGTAGCGATGCCGCAGTAGGCGGCACCGATGATTACCGTATTTAATTGACACGGTTTCCCGACGGAAAGATGTGTTTCAGCTCCGTTTTTCTACATGTTGACCTAGCGGGCCGGCCGTACCGAGCCATCAACTCTTGCGATGGCTATAAAGAGTTCGTCGACATCAAGGAAGTGATTTCCCTTGGGTACGCGTAGCAGAGCGCGTTGGATAGACTACAGTACACGCGGAAATAATAAAAACACTGAAAATAGGCGAGGGGCAGACACTCCCAGTTGTTTCAATGAGGAACAACATTTATATGATGCCCATGACACTGCTGAAAAAAACCAATTCTGGTCACAGGAAATTTAAAGGAAGACGACAAATAGAAAGCAAGAAAACGACAATAGAAAACAAATAAAGAGAGTTGAAAATAGATAACTGAATTTAACTCACTGAAAAGAAAAGAAGACAATTTAAAAATTTGGAAAAGAAGAACAAATCGAAGAAGAACAAAAAGAAAATTTGCTAAAATCTCAAGAAAACATCAGGATCACCTGCAAAACAATATTTTTCCGAATTTGTTACACCTAAGACACATAAGGAAGGCATGCCGCTCAGAAGCACTGTATGTGAAAAAAGTTGCAGGCAGAAACATTTGGCTTTATTTCTACAGAAACCTTTTTCCACGGTGACTCTCATCCAATCCATTTAGGACTACAAGCTCCACTGAGATTATCTCGCACCTTACCTCCTTACACTCCACCACCCAGCCACACTCCATGTTTTCTTTACATATTGAAGAACTTTACTACAGTCTTGACCCCCGAATATTCTTGAATTACGCGTCTGATGCAATCCATGAACACAGTCTCTGTAAGTTTCAAAACACCTCATCGATCTCCCTGAAGAACTCTACATATCTCCTTGCCTTACTTCAGTCAACCCTCGTTGAATACAACGGCTAAATATTAAGTAAAATGAAAGGTGTTTCTATTGTCTCGTGCCTAGCCGCTGTACTCAGTGAAGTTTTTGTCATGTACGTTGACTGATCAGTTAAGCCCCGACTGGATGTTTTCGCTCCCGAATGCCGCGTGTATCGGTACGTAGATGATTATCTTGTTCTTCATCCGACCTCCATCCCTTCACGGGCCATTTGTGAAGCATTCGATTCCTCGCTCGTCGGGTCTTAGGTTTACGAGCGAAGAACCAACAGTTGAAGGATTACAGTATCTAGATATAGGACTTCATCTTCTTCCTCAAGGCATATGCTGGAGTTTCCAGCAACGATCCGAAAAACCAGCGCTCCCCTTCTGCAGCAACTACCTTAAGTCGGTAAAGCTTGGAATTACTCAACCCCTGTTTGCCTCTTCTCGTTCAAAATCCTGTCTCCACCTCTCATCAGCGAGCGTCCTACGTCAGCATGACCGACTTCTCCAAGCCGGGTACCCAGCTGACCTCCTCCGTACTACCCTTCAGCGTCTCATCACAGACCCCAACCGTCCTTCAGGTAGCGACAAAAGACACAGACACACCCGCCCGGCTTGCATTCCATACATGCATAATGCTGCCCACCGCCTGAAGAGTCTCGCTGCTTGGTTCGATACGAAGGTGGTTTTCACATGTAGGATGAAACTAAAACAAATGTGCCAAAGGGCGAATAACAACAGTCGTCCACCAGAATGCACCATCAAGCATTCCAACAAATACGTTAAATGACAAGGAAATCCGATTTATTCTATTCCGCTCAGTTGTGGTAGCCAATTCACCGGCCAGACGGGACGATGCCCGAACGTTCGCCTTAGGAAACACTTTGTCCAAGTGAACAAGGCGTCATCTGACTCACACCATCCAACTGTTATGCACGCCCGCACCTACCATGATTGCACCTCTAGCTATGAAAACACTGCAGTGCTCGGCTCGCACAAGGGCAAGTATGCGCGAGAAATATTTGAAGCATTTAAGATCAAGAATGTCACTGACAATGTTTCAGAGCTCTCGTTGTCGTTATCGACACCAGAGCTGAAATTCCTGGCGCCAGAGTTACCATTAAAAAGTTTTTTCATTTTACTAAAAATCCTGACACTGGGATGACAAGGGACAGACAAATACAACGTTTATATTGAAACTAGTTGTTCGTCCGTTCATTCTCGTCCCAATCTCGGGTTTTTTAGTAAAAACGTTTAACCACCACCAGCTCGTTTGCGCCCTAACCTTTTGTTCATAAAAAGTCTCCTCCAATTTCCTTCTTGTTCCTTTTCAGGAAGTTAAATTCAGTTCTCTTTATTTTTATATTTTTAGAATCTTTTTCTAGTATTGTTTTCTAGTATCTTTGTTTTCCCTTAATTTTCTCAATGACCAATTTGGGTTTTCGCAGTGTGATGGGCATCATACAATTGTCGTTCCTTGTTGAAAGAACTGTTAGTGTCTTTCACTCGTTTGTTTTTAGTGTTTATACTATTTCTCTTTGAACTGATTTCCCTTGGACAATACCAGATGAGCCACATATGGATGGTGACCCTAGCAAGGATGGCGACCACAGAAAAGCCGAAGGCAGCCGGACAGCTGAAGGTAAAAGAAAAAAAAATGCCTCGTGATGTAGCCTCAGTCGAATAGATATCGAGGTCAAACTGCTTTGGCTTCTCACGTACCTCGAAGATAGGCGCGTCGCTGAATCCCTCGAGCCGCACGGCAAGGTTCGAACCACCAGGAGGGAGAAAGGGCCAGTACCGGCAATGGGCAATATGGAGACCCTGAACAGGGAAGTTTGTCTCACTCTGCACGACACGGTGGCTTCTGGAGCCTTCCTCATATGATTAAGGTGTTTGGCGTTGAGTTCCACCTACTGGTGCCCGGCAGGCGGCCCCTGTGCCAACACTGCAAAAACGTTGGTCACATTCGAAGGCAGTGAAGCGTTCCGAAGTATGCCCGATGTAATGTTTTAGCCACGACAGCAGCAAGTGACTTTTCCACGTACGCAACAGAGTTAAGAGGCCCCTGCGACGAAGCAGAGGCGAACCACAACCTGCTGATGGGCGTCTCAGAGGTTGTGGACGTGACGGGCGATCTCCCGGCAACAGGACACCCCGACAATGGTTCCCTGAGTCCAGCGGGCACAGAAGCGACCGGTTCTAAGCGGCCCTAAGAAACAGCTGGCGACGGCGCGTCGGTTACGAAGGCGGGAACCGCCCCACGGGAAACCAGCAGCGAGACACCATCGGTCAGTGAACAGGAGTCAACGCCTACAGAGGACACAATCTCGCAGGTCAGCCCTGGTGGGACGGGCCAATGGGACCAGGGCGAACGCGAAGCAGGCGACATGGACACAAGGCCAACGACGAAAGTCAACGACGGCAAGAGAAAACAAGACGCAACTCCCATCACTAGTGCCAGTAAGCGCTCGACTACTCTAAAATACCTAGCGCAACTGGTAACGCGGTCGCCTCTTTGAACAGAAATTCGGATTGAATATCTTGAGCATGCCATCAGTTTAACAGAAATCGAAGTCGCCGTCCTAAGCTTTATGCCAAAGTAAAACTTCAGGCCCGGGTGGTATTATTTCGGAATTCTGTAAGGTACATAAAAATGTAATCTGCTCAGTACTTCAAAAAAGTTTTCAAGAGGCATGCGAAGTAAGCGCGTTACCCTGCTCTTTGCTTCACGACTCACACTTTCTTAATCCCCAAGAGCAAGGACCCGAGCAAACTTCGCTACGTCAAGTGTGTATCGCCCCATTACCTTCTGTGATGTTGATTATAAGGTGTTCGCGAAAATATTAACCAACCGTCTACAGAGCGTCATTCCTGTATTAGTGGGGTATCACCAAACACGTGAAATCAGAGGAAGGTCCATACAAAAATATGTACACGTCAGCGGAAGCGTTGGAAGCTGTTTCTACAGAGGTGAAGAAGTGGGAGTGCTCCAAATTGATTTAGAAAAAGCGTTCGATTGTATTTAGCAAGATGTACAGTTTAGGGCTCTGTGGCACGTGTGCGTTGGAGGAATAATCTCCCAAGGTGTAAAGATGGCGTCTGCCAAATGTCGTACCAGCCTAGTTATTAATAATGTCGTCTCCGAAAGCATCACAGTCGTGTTCCTCGGTGCGGCAAGGGTGCTCCCTGTCCCCTTTGCTTTTTGCCTTCTACCTGGAGCCGCTATACCAACTCATAATTCAAAGCTAAAAGTTTTCCGGTTGCATCTTGCGCATTGCGGAAACCAAAGCTCTGACCTACGCAGATGACATTGCGTACTTTTGTTCGGACAACGAAAATATCAGCCACGCTGTTGCGCTTACGCGCAGTTACCGCACAGCCACAGGGGTGGCAGTGAACTTGGAAGAGCGCCGCAGGCTCTTGCATGGTTCTTGGGCCACAACTCCCATTGAATTTGAAGGAATCGAATGGGGTTGCTCACGGTGCGAATACCTCGAAGTGCATTTAAATCACTTTAGAAGCAGCACTACCTACTGATTGGGAGTGGCGATAGACCTGCAAATGCGCAGGAACCGCTGGGCCCACTGGGGCGTGTCGATCTTCACTAGGTCGACCATCCGCAACGTGTTTCTCGTAGCCAAGCTTTATATGTTCCGCAGTTTTTGCACTGCGCAAAATGTAACATTAAGAAATTCCACTGCATATTTGCCGTTTTTATCTAGAAATCTACCTTGCAGCCTATACGAAGGGACGTCTTTCGTCGCATCCCAGCTGGAGGCATCGGTCTACCGCACTTATTCATCCTCCAGTTAATGTCAAGATTTCTTTTTTAACGGACAAAGAGACTATTTGCTCCTCAAAAGGATCCAGAACACACTGGCACACTTCAGACTTTTCTGGTGTCATCCACCGGAGGTGGGAGTTCGACACAAGAGGTAAGTTGGCTATCTAAAAGAGGTTGTTGATGCTTCTAACGTTCTCACGGTTAGGTTTTCAAGAAAGTATGAGGCGACTGTGACCAGAAAAAAGATTTCGAGATACCTTATGGATGTTTTTTTCCAACGCCAATCTAAGCAATCATGCTCAGTGATTGTCCAGTCCAAGACGTACTGATCCGCGTAAAAATGAGCATTCCACCAGCAGCCAAAACCTTCTGTTTTCTATGTTGTTCTGGTTTGTGCGTCCGACTAAAACCTGGCTGAATGAAAAACGTATTTTCGTCCCCTGGACAGTGAACTCTTTGTTGTGCAAACTACCAGGAAGAGTGGAGCATATTTTTAGTGACTGCTGGGACGTGATCTTTCTTTGGCACGTCTTGAAGCGCACTCTACGAGAATACATTGTTATCTCACCGCATTCAATATGATGTCTACCTACTGAAGCGAACGACACTGCTCATTCTGAACTAATTATGCTGTTCGGTTTGTATGGCACATGAGAATCTCGAATGAATGAAAGGAACGTGGTGCCTGAGCCAGGAACTGTACGTCAACATTTCATTCAGTTAGTAACACAAGTTAAAAGTGTCTAGGGCGCTCGCGAAATTGTTCCTGACTGGTTACCGTCATTCAATAACCTGATGGTTATGAACATATTTTATTGTAATGACCGGGAACCGCCTCTTTTGCCTTAACTATTGTGTATGTGCTGTGTCCTTCTTGTCTTATCTTTCGATGCAATAAAGAAAACAAAAACGGACGGACATAACCTAGTCAGTAGAGGGTCTGGCTCGCAGCCGAAAGGTCGTGGGTTTGAATAAATGAATTAATTTTTAAAGTAAAATCATCTGAGACATGCGGCGAGCTTTAATTCGCTTTACATGTCATGTTCAATAAAAGCTTTCATTCCACTCGAGACTTCACGTTTCACGTGAGCTTTGTGGGTTATTTGAAATTCCCACACGAGGTCATGTGGCTGTGACGTCATGACCCTATCGACCAATCAGAATTATCCCGTCACAACACCACCGACGCCGACGTCGGCTTTTCTGCGACACAAGCTGCTTAACGCTATTGCGTTAAAAACAAAACGAATTGTCCGCTGAGGCTCTTAAAGAGCGAGTAAACCAGCTTTCATGTCAACTAGAGGGATTAAAAAAATCAAGAGAGGTAGCGTTGCACCTTCGGAACCCGAGTTTCTTTTTGCATCCTTAAGGAGCTATTTTAGTTGAAAACACGCTGTAACGATGCAGAGGGCAGAGGGCGACAATAGAAACCTGGGCTTAGTCCGAAAGCTTGGTCACTGGTTTGTGTTCAGAGAAACTGGGTATTAAAGTTGACCTTTCTAAAATTGAAAGATCAGACAGCTTAGGAGCGTTCAATACGCAGAAATGTCGCGCTATAATTGTGAAGTTTTCTTCCGTTAGACATATAGGGTGCATTCATGGTTTTGCACATAGGTTTAAAAGGACAAAGACAAATCAAATTGGACGTTCTGTGTTTTATACAGCGTAAGGTCGGTCTGCCAGGATGGGGCGACACTGGTTTAGACTGTAGATGAGCAATTTCGCCAGTGCAATACGACAGCTAACCTGGGGTCTTTAAAAGTTTAAAGAGACACGTGTTGCTATCAGTGAAGATATTCAGATTTCTCTCGGCTGGTATGTGGTGGCCTTCCCGATTTTTCCAGGTCTAAAGGCACGCCCTTCATGTTGCGTCACGAGAGGCTGCTCATGAATGACAAGTATTATCTGTTCGATTCCACTCCAGGCGTTATTACCGAAGTAGCATAGCAACGCCAGCGTTCGTTTAGGTCCTCCTCTCAAAGTCCACAAGCGAAACCCCATAATATCAGTAAGAAATCTTATTATCATTCGCTATTGTTTACTGACAGAAGAAGCCTGATACAATAAAGAGAAGTCGTGACCTTATACTGGGTGTTTCACGAAAAGTGGTCGAATTTGATATTGCGAAAACTAGGCGTTTCAACAAAAAACAAATGCTTGTTTCGTTTTGGTCCTGGACCCGGGGCCTACTTAGGAAAATGATTAAAGTGTGGGATAATTAGATTCTTCATTATTTTTGCGTAGTCAACTTTTTAATAGTGTGTTTAAGGGCATAGTTTCAATTAGAAAATTGCTCAGCATCATCAAAAAACACTAAATCAACAAATTGCAGAACGATAGAAGGCACGTGAAGCATTTTACAGCTTTCTGAAAAACCGCGCAAATTAAAAGGGTTTTAGGTTTCGGTTTGCAATCGAATCGCATTTTGGTCCCAACAGCACCGCGCCCCAAGGAGAAATAGTGCAACCAACCTCTGCCATAGAGTAATATACACAAGGTAAAGAGCGGACACTGCCATAGGCCCCAGCGGCCCAGATAGACCAGTGACAGCTAGCGCTCCTAGCGGGCGGAATTAAGCATAACTAGGTTCCGGTTCCGGTCAAGTCAGTTTCGGTTTCGGTTTGGGCGTTTCTGCTTCAGTTCTCCGGTACCCTTCTCGTTTTTTTTTCTCCCTCTCTTTCCTCCTCCCCTCGCTCCTCGCTAGGGTCTCGGGAGCTCCTCGGCTTCTGGAGTCGCTCTCTTTTTTATTTTTAATGTTAACACAGTTTTATTTCAATTTTTTTGCAATAGAATCGGTGCAAAATATGTCAAAAATATTTACACTTACATAAAAAGCATAGGTGTATTTCCTGTTTTGTTTTTCTACTGTAAAACATTGAAGTAACACAATCGCCACATTGACTCCTGGCTGGTGGAGCATTTTGCGGTCAACAACAGTAAGTGGCTTGAAAACATTTTATTGGACCACATTTACATATACATGATTACTTAAGAAGCTCTGTATGTTTTATGAGAAACAGATACTCGGAAGAATAAATAAATATGAAGGAGTTCAGAATATCGTACACTTCGTAATAGATTTTTAGCCGACCCAAGTTAACAAAAACGTTCCACAGGGAACATGCTGAATGATCCATTCACTTTCACGCCGACTTGGGCACGGGAAGTGAGTGCAGAAATAAATAAGACATCGCTATCATTAGCAGTCATAAGCGTATAATAAAAGTGGGAAGCACACACCAAATAGTAAAAATTTCCAATTTCCGGCTAATATAAAAACACGAATTGGCATAGCTTGAAACTCACTGCGGGCGAGCCATCACCAAAACAAAGAGAACTCTATGCGGAATCTGACAAGATTCAACATCCCTGAACATTACCCGAAACACATTTGTTCAAAAAAGAAGGATGGCTTCAGAAAAAAAAAACACAAAAAACTCTAAACAGTAGATACAAGAGTGGATACATTTTCTTTCGAATATATATAGCCTCTGTACACTATCTTCTATAGACATTTTGTAGAAAGTGGATAAATATTTTTGTAAGGATGCCGTGATGCAGATATGCTGGAAATAAGAGAAACAAATTTTGGAGTGCAAGCTGCACCGCCCAATTAATAAGCACTTTCTATTTTTGATTTGGCAACCGCCTCAGTTAATACACTTAACAATTAAACCTGTCTAGTTGCTTACCAGCAAGTTAAGAGTGCAACCGAACTTTATACAAGCTCCGGTTAAGAAATCGAACATTAAAACACAAGCGTATTCTGCAAAATATTTTTAAAAACCTTTTGTGGCACTCCTGTGAGAAAAGGCTAAAACCACCCAGACCTGAAAGTGTGCGATACAAGGCAGCACACACGCCTCGAACACGCGCCACACTCTCTATTATGGCAACAAAGTGATTTTCTAGTCGCTGAATGAAATTAATGGCAGCCTGTGATGGTACTTCTAGGTTCCCGAAGAGTTTTCCATGCACGTGGTATGCTTTTAGCACAAGAATGTATTGGTGAGGCCTGGTCAAGTTGTCAGACTCATCCCTTAGCAGCTGAGAACAGCCACAGCTGTGGGTTGTCTGTTCAAGCAAAACCTTGATCAAATAGTCCCCAACGTAATAAGTGGACGAGTCATCAATTATGTTAGACCTGATGTCTGATGTCAGCTCAGAAATATCCTCTAGTACCGGGAATTTATCCATTGGGAGACATTCCACATTGTCTGCAATCATAACTCTGATGATGCGAAAATGTTGGTAACTCCTTGAGGAGGTCAGCCTTGTCATCCTCTGCGTTTCCATTGTTCGACGGTTTGAACAGTTTCTTTTCCATACGTGTTTTAGTCCACAGGTGAACTGATACACATTTGGGTTTGTATTGCAGCCCAGTATTTGTCGTATAGCTCCAAAAATGTTTTCAAGTGGATCCTGCTGCAGGCATCGTGTAAGTAAGAACTTAAAGCCATGGCTGTTTGAAAGCTCATCTCAGAGCATGAGGACACTCTTTATAGTAACTTCCCACCCTAACATGGTTTGTGGCTGCCTCCTACTTTGGAACTTCCATGATGAAATCCATCCGACTTGCTGGTGAAGGAAAGCCAGTATCTCGGATTCTCCTTTCAGAATGACATGACGCAACTTCTGCCATGTCTTCTTGAATTGTGAGCTATTTAGACAATCAAAATGTCTGTCCATCCTATCACAGAAAAAGGCTGTGGCCATGGCTGCTTCAGGAAGCTTCTTGGCATAAACAAGAGATAGGATTGCAAGACAGAGTGAGGCATTCAGTTCCTGTGCGGCACGCTTTACATTCATGTTACTGAAAGGTTTTAAAAAATGTGTATCTCAGTAAGTTAGTCGCAACCTCATATCATGGGTAGAGCCCTAAAGTTCAACAATATGGGACCACTCAATGACCTCATTTACAATGCAAAGTTTGTGTGATTGGAGATTGTTTCTGGTTGTTTTGATGAGGTGCGGAACATGAAAAATAAAGTAAACATGTTCGTTGTCAACTTCAAAAAATGACTTATCAACAGACACACCAAGTTGGTTGGTCAAGCTTACGTTTGAAGCTCCCTGATCACAGACCACAGCTTTTACTGTATGAAGATACTGCGGATAATAGAAGACGGTGTTGAAGTGTGCCCAATAGTGGATGCAAGGGGCTGAACCCACCTCCTGGAAATTCCAGAAAGCACATCCAAGGCTCTATCTGCAATGGTAAAGGCAGCCGAATGCAGCTAACGGCGTTCCCGGTTGGGCCGATAGGTGGCGGCGCGTCGCTGGCTTCTCTCACGTACGTCCACCCAACCGACTCACACCAGACTGCTATGCTTGTATTCGCCGCTGTGCTTTTGAGCGCTCGCGTCGTGTATATGATATTTGCTACCGAAACCGAAGCACTCTGGGCTCTTCCGACCAATCATCAACTTTCAGTGCGAGGGCCGTTTTTGTCTTTTCTCTTTGTTTGCGCTCGTCACTCCAAACTTTCAAACCGTTCCGCGCGTGTTGAAATCGGAAGTGCAGATTTTACGGAGTACGGAGCTGCGCGTCTGTGCACAGAAAATGATGAGAGGGATTAGAGACGTCTCTAGTTTGACAGAGATTCTGCCCAGTGTGCGACATACTCGGCAGAATCATGACGGCGTATTACGGAGTCTACTGCGCGGCGAAGTGGTGTAACAGTTCTTAAAAACAAAAACTCGGAGTGCTCATTCTTCCGGTTCCAACAGACGACAGGTGAGCGTATATATCAAACTGTTTTGTCAGCGTTCGAAACTAGAAGCATTGAAACATTTGATCTTTCTCAATCTTTCTATCACAGCATCGAAATGGATTGCGTATGCAGATCGCCAGGACTTCGGAAGCCTGCTGATGAGCAAGCTGCGCCAGCGTCGTTTGTGCAGGGGAGCACTTCGGCGCCACCGCGTTTGCAAGCTCTAGGATGATTCGTTTGCGGACAAACAAGTGCCCCTCCGTTCTTGTTACGAATCCGTTGCTGCAAGGACTGGTTCCTCCACCTGAGTTGCTGTCAGAGCAATCTTCAGTTAATTTGACAGCTTCGTGTTTATATCCTAGGATAGGGTACCTAAAAGCACCCACAGTCAGATATATAGTCTCTCCAAAACGTTAGTTTCTTTATTCTTATTTGCGTTGTCAATTAGCAAGTTTGTTTATGGTTTATTTATTAATTATTCTTATGCAGCTCGTCTGCAACCCTGCCTTAATTAACTTAAAATGCAGGCCTTTTGCGCTATTTCGGAGTTGATTTGTTTGTTTGGGTATCAGCATTTTTGTTTGTAGGAGTTGTTTATAAAGCCATTTAGATAATTCGATGATAAGTGCTGTTCTGTTAGTTTGTACATTAAAGTAATTAATTTCGTTTTACATATTTGACAACGTTTACTGCGCTTACTGCCTACTACAGTTCTTGGTTACCCTTGGAGGGTGGTGGACTGCCAACGGAGTTTGTAAATACTTGCTTGAAATACCGCAACTGATTTGAATGGTGTTGAATAAAAAATACATTTCAATGAACGTGCGGTTTCTGTTTTATTGCACAGGTGATTAATATCTCGCGAAGCGTCCGCTCGACCGGTGCCGCACTGGCCGCTGCGAGCGGCCAGCGCGACACCGATCGAGTAGACAAAAAAAAAAAGAAAAAAGCCGCAAGAAAGATAAAAAAGAGAGAGAAAGAGTAGAGGGAGAGAGAGAGAGAAAAGAAGGCAAGGAGGGCGCACGCCAACGACATAGGTGGCGCCATCTGGCGGTCTTCCAAGCTATATTTTAGTTTCACGCCGTACGTATGCTCGCCTTTCTGCCACTCGCGCCTTGTGGCGCTATTTTCTCCTTACCACGGTGAAGGCTACAGCTGCACTCGGCTGGTAAAGGTTCGTTCAACACCTTCATCTGTATACCTATAGACAATGTCGTGTGCAGGGTCGTAAGTCAAGCTCTTTTTTTTAAACAATATCACCGAAAATCAAAGTGCACACACGATCACGCGCAGCTCGAAAGCCCTACGGAAACGACAGCGCGAGAAGCTTAAGCCGCTCGGCTCCACAAACTCACGCCGAGCATGCGAGCACACGGGCGGTCATGCGTCACCTTGTTTGATGCAAAGCCGACCGAACACGCTGCAGCAGAAAGGACAGACTGACGGCACACATGGTACGGACGAACGACGCACGGACGAGCAGAGGCTATGCACAATGATGCAGAGGCGACGGCGTGCAGGCAGGCAGGCCATGGCAGGTGCCATTCATCATGTGGTTTTTGTGACGTATTAGATTAAAACCATTCATACTTCGTCTCACCCTACGATGGACTAAAGGCAAAAGCCACGGACCGCCAGATCCAATCACGAGCCACTTAGAAATTGTGCGGGATTTCGCTTCGACGTATCAGTGCCTGCGTCTCGGATCACTGATGAGGGGACGGGTGGACAGTGGTTCGAATCGAAGAGCACTGAGTGAATCAACAATTTTACATCGCAAAGAAAGCCACGACATATAGGCTCTTTGCAGCGTCGAAGCTAAAGAAATGATGCGGCGCTTTTGGATTCGAGCATTATTCGTCCCCCGCCTTATCAATGTTAAGCGTGTCATAGTATAGCGTGGAACGGGATTGGACCTGGCGGCATGTGGCTTTGGCCTTGAGTCCATCGTAGGATGAGACCGAGTATAGTCACTTTAAGCCTTTCAAATAATTTTAAAGCCTAACAATTAAAAAATAAATACTTTTTACAAAAAGAGTTTCAATTTATTTTAACCAAATTACAGAAAAGCGCCACGTAGCGGAGGGCATTAAACGCACTATCTGGGCCGCGAATCGGCCTCTGTGTTCTCTCTTTACGTTTACTACATTACTCTATGCCTCTGCTGGGCTGTCCTCGCGCAACGCAGCACAGGCTGACTGAACTATTTCTCCACGGGGCGCGGTGACGTCGGGGCCAAGATGCGCTTCGATTGCAAACCGAAAACTGAAAACCCTTTGAATTTGCGCGGTTTTTCAGAAAGCCGTAAAATGCTTCGCGTTAATTCTATCGTTCTGCAATTTGTTGATTTAGTGTTTTTTGGTGATGCTGAGCAATTTTCTATTTGAAACCATGCCTTTTAACACAATATTAAAAAAGTTAATTACGCAAAAATATTTAAATATTTAACTATCCCGGACTTTACTAATTTTCCTAAATAGGCTCCTAGCGCGGGACCAAACCGACACAAGACTTTTTTGTTGCGACACGTAGTTTTCGCAATATCGAATATGTCTACCTTTCGTGGAACACCCTGCATATCGAAATATGCAACACTTTCTTTTTGTGCTTACTAAAACATGACTCACTGACATATCAGATGGTGAAATGTTTCCTGGACACCCAAACGTTCGAGTGTAAAGATGTCATAGAGGTGTCAGAAAGGCAGGTGGCGTACTTTTGGCAGTAAATATTCAAATATCATCTAGAGTTATAAGGATTTATTCAGACCTAACACTTGTTTGGGTTAACCTTCCTACAACGCCTTCCGTTAAAGTGGGTGTATTACAGACCACCAGACAGCAATCAGGAGAGTAGTTGTTTGGGCGAGTGGGTTTGACATCTTATGCAATCTTGTGCGCCGCAAGGACGAAGACAAAAGAGAGAACAGTACACAACGAAGCGCAGCAAGGAATTTGTTATAGAGCTATATAAGCCTCTTTCTTAACTAACGGGGCAATACCTTAATGCCAAAATTGTTTTTTTTTGCGATTTCAATTACCGGGCGTTGACTGGACTACTCTTTCTACAAGTTGTGATTATATTTTGTCAAATATCATCACTCGACCAAGCAGGATTACTAATTGCTGCAGCAATGTTCTCGATCTGTGTTTAAGCCAGGGCCCTTCACTATTCAGCAGCATTCCGTACTTACCTGGCATTATTCACCACCTTGACATTGAGATGACACTGTCACTACCCGTTCTTCGTACATCACATCATTGTAAATATATTCGCGATTATGGGAGCGCTGCCTACGCATCTGTAAATTTCAACCACAAATATTTTTATCACATTTTCAGTTCACTTCGAGACAATGACTGTCGATGAAAACTTCACGCCATGCAAAGGTAAATTATTTAATCTTGTTGAACTTTACATTCCACTGACCTGCAATGTATCTAATAACCTTAACCCGTGGCCCAAGAAAACAGTTCATGGTCACTCCAACAGGAAAAAAGCATTTTACAAATGTGCTAATTCTCTCACGCTTTCTTGAACGCTTATCACGACTGGCTAGGTCTTATAAATTAATTATTATTGATGAAAAAACTAAATTTTACTCGCTCTAGCTCCCCTCTTTCTCACTAACAAATAAAAAAAAAGATTTGAAAAACAATGAACCGAGCGCTCTCATCATCATTGTAATTTGTAGATGACGACGACCTCCCCTTATAGAAGAGCATAGCGCTCACAGTCTTAACAGTTTTTTTAGTTCTACTTTCACTTATGAAGGCCTGTCTAACAATCCTTTTTCACAGGAGTTCTCTAACCCTCATATGAATCCTATACTAATTAACCACGCCGGTGTACCGAAGGCGACCGACCATCTGAAGGTGTCTTTTTTAGTTCTGGAAGGGACCAAATTCACACGATAGTATTAATAAACACTAAAATAATCTTCATTTTTCTCTCCGGCTTATTATCAGAGTCACTTAGGCTGTCTGATATTTTATGTGTTTGGAAAATTACCAATGTAATCCTCATTCACAAGAGAGGTGACCACCAGCAAATCCGCAATCACAGCCCCGTTTCTCTCACTAGCGTCCCGTCTAAACGTTTGGAGCATATACTTCACTCAAACATAATGTTCTTCCTTGACTCATACAATTTTGATTTAGACAATCAGCGTGGATTTCGTAAGTCATACTTGTGCGAAAGCCAGTTAACACCATTCCTCACAAACATTTACCCAGGCTTCGATGCGATTTCTAAATTATTTTTCTGAGGCATTCGACAAGGTTCCTTATCAATGTCTTTTTCTGAAACTTAGAATTGTTAATAATCACCCCTCCGTTGAAAACTGTCTATCGGAATTCCTGATTAAGCGCACCCAATACTCTTTAATTAGGAACATTATATCACCGACCTCTGAAGTACTACACGATGCGAATTTATTTTTCACCACAGATACTTCTGGTGAATGGGAGGCCAGAGACAAAAGCTGCAGAAATGCAGCTTGACTTGGCTTTGGTTCCCCCCCCCCGCCCCTATTCAGCAGCTACGACAGAGCAAAGAATAATCTATATACAAAATGTGTGAGTTTCACATATAATGGACAACTAAAATGCTAAACGAACAGTTTAAGGAATATGCGGTTGGACAGATGTACAACATCGATATTTCTATCAAAATAGCTATTCAATGAAACAGGCAAAATGTAACTTATTCTCGGTTTACCATAATTAGTCCTATACTTCGGAATCCGCCAAGGTTGGCGATGTCTAGAAACATAAATAAACGTCAGATTTTTTGTTTAAATATTAAAGTTTAAGAACTATATCTAAATGCCCAAATGCAGCATACTTATACGCGTTGGTTAATCGATAATCATAGACCTGTTGTATATTAACAATTTTGTATGGTTTACAGAAGGACTGTGGTGGATGTATGTAGAGGACATGTGCAATTATTGTAATCACCTCTTTTGTAGTAGATGTAGTGTGTTTAAATTCCAGAAAGATATATTTACCCAGACAAAATTACAATAGTACAGATACAAAATAACGAATTATATAGAACCCTCTTTATATTTGTTGGAAGAATACGTCTGTGTCTAATAATAACTCCCACGATTTTTCCCAGTTTAGCGCAGAGATATTTAACATGATCCGAGATACACTTCCAAGCATTTTAACAGTGCTTACAAAATTAATATTTAAAGAACCAAATTTGAGAGGATCGTAAAGTCCAGTACTCGGACCTCGTGGGCGGAACTTCGCGGTTTTTGTTTTGGACACATTAATATGCAAACAGTATACTTCTGCCCAAGTTTTCATCGTTAAAGGAAACGCATTAGCCCTATCTCTCCGTCCCGCTCCGCAAATGTCTGAAAACAAAATATGCTTGTATCATGAGCATAGATTATATATTTACATCCTGAGTCAATGTTCACCATGTCGTTAATATACAATACAAAAAGAAGTGGTCCCAGATTACTGCCTTGCGGTACTCCTGATGAAATGCTTAAAAGGGTTGAGCGTTGGTCATTGATTTGAACAAACTAAAAGCGATATTGCAGATAAGACTTAATTAAGGCAAGTGGAAGGTCACGAATATCATAAACAAACAATTTTTTCAGTAAAATCGCGTGGTTAATGCACTCAAAAGCTTAGCTAAAGTATAAATATTTTCTAAGCTTTCATTTTTTTTTCTTTTGAAGTTTCTAAGTATCTTTTTTTGAACTAACAACGCGGTTTCTGTTGATCGTTTTTTTCCCGAAGCCGAATTGGCATTCTGTTATGAGAGAATGTTTTGTCACAACAATTTTGAATTCGAGAGTTAATTATTTTTTCTAAACCCTTTAAAAACATTGGTAGAATGAATATAGGTCGGTAATTTCCTAATACATTTATGTTTCCGCTTTGAAACAAAGCTAAAACTTGCGCAATTTGCATATTGTTTGGGAATATAACGCAAGACATGTCAAAATTGTAAATAAATGTTAGGCATGGGGCAATAATATTGACCACATATTTTACAGGCAGAATTTGTAAATCGTCCACATCACGACTTCGACTGTTGCTAAGATACACAAGAGAGGAATTGACCTGAGCTTCAACCATGAGGGAGAGAAATAGTGATTGTGATATTGATAAAACAATTTTTTGGCGCATTAGAATTGAAAGGGCTACTATCTATATTCATGAAGAAGTTGTTCAATTCGTTTGCCAGGTGCAGGCCATTTAAGACTTCTCCTTTCCGTTCTAGAATTTCACTCTTATTGGAGCTCTATGACGTATTAAAAACACTCTTTATACGTCTCCACAACAGATCAGCCCTTCTGAGACACTCAGCATCGAATAAACTAAAGTAATACATCTTTCTTTTTGCTCTTCTAATTTCTGTAGTTAGTTTATTTCTGTACTTTCTAAATTCTTCTAATACAATTGTAACCTCAATTTGTTAGAAAAAAATATAAATCTCGTATTTCTTGAGTGTTTTGTTGAAGAGCGTTGATGTCATCCAAGATTCCCTTCCGTTTCTAGCGAGCTTTACGGCCTTCACCGGAAATCAGTCAGAATAAGCCTGTATAAACCATTCAATTCACTTGTTATACGCAATATCAACGTTAGCTCTGCGGAGTTTATCTCCCCAATCCGTGTTGACTAACCTCTGACTCTGTTTAAACATATATGGTGTGGCAGGTATAACGTCCTAGAAGGTTATTTTGGATGTTTCATGTTTGCGTGGTTCTTGTATTGTGTCGACTAACATAATTATGGGTAAATGGTCACTAATGTGCGAACTTATAACGCCAGCCTTGACATTTTCCTTACCATAGTTTGTAACAAATAAATTATTTAACGTATATGTGGTCCACGTAGTGCGAGTGAGATGCTCAATACCATTAAAAATGTATTTGCCGTTAATAATAACAACGGGTCAGTAGCGCTAGTGGTATCTCCTAACAAATTAATATTGATGTCTCCCCCAAGGAAAATAGAATATTTGTATTTGTTAGCATAACACAGCAGTGTATTCAGAAACATAAAGAATTAAGCTACATTGCCGCTTGGTGGGCGATATACAACAGGAAACGTGTAAACGTTTTGCTTTACGCATAATATTTCATATTTTTCAGTAAACGATGTATGCTCCTCAACATTTTCAAAGTCCTCACTCGCTACTAGCATGGCGATACCAATCCCCGCCCAGATGAACGATTTTGATAAAAATGTTGATATTATGGTAAAATTAAAGATATATATTTATTTATTTATTTATTCATATTACCCCTAAAGGCCCTCGTGAGAGGGTATTACATAGTGGGGGGGGGTACATAAATCGTTCCAATAGGAACTAGTGAACAGTGAACAACATATGAGAATACTAGAAGACAATCAATACACCTAATAATAAAAAGAAAATAAAGGATAAACTCAAAAACGAATAAAAAACATACACTCACTCATCACACTGCAATAAAGCTGAGTCAAGGTAAAAACAAAATAGTACACATTTGCTCTGCACGTTCCGGAAAAGAGGAAACAACAATGTAAAACAGCAAAAGTTAGATGGCATCAGTATTTTGATGTTGTTCTTGAAACTTCGTGGTGTCTTTTTCTGAGGCAATGTGCGATCGTAGATTATTCCAATCGATTGTGGTACGTGGAATGAATGACCGGGAAAAAGCAGATGACTTACAGGTTACGCGTTTAACTTTGAAGGGTGATCGCGGCGTGGAAAAATAACGGCAGGTGGCTCGAAGAAATCACCGTGAAGTGACGCGTGGTGGTAAAGTTTATGGAAAAGTGATAGGCGTGAAAGTTTGCGACGATGGAGAAGTACGGGTAGCTCTGCTCGGCGTTTTAGTGCTGTGACGCGTGAATGACGTG
>JAZHYW010059016.1:0-31531 GCA_037355805.1 Ixodes ricinus | reverse complement strand
GCCACCACATGGCACTGCGTCTCCGGCGAATACGTGCCTGGTCGGCGCGGGCTAGCCAAAGGAATCGCAGCGGTGTAAAAGCTGCCGTTGGCTGTGGACGTGCGCTAGCGAATGGGAGCGAAGCGGTGCAAGAGAGCCGTTTGGCTCTTTTACTTCATGAGACAGTTTATGCTCTCGCATTAAAAACCATGAACAAAATAAATTACACTTTTATTAGGTGAATAAAGCTGCATAGTACCCATTACGAGTAAGGAAACTACGCCGATTTCTAATATTCCCTTTCCAAGAGAAAAAAAAAGCTCGATGTACACCTAAACACTTCTTATGAGTTGTGAATACGAAAGCATGCAAACCGCTCTGTCCGCCCCTTGTTCCGTCTGTTTCGTACTTTTCGTCGGCGGTCAGCGCGCGCGCTCCCCTGAGCGCGCTGACCTTGAACGCTCCGTGTTAAGGGCACGCTGACGGACACGCAGTACTATCAGGTGAGCGGTCGTTGAAACTGACGCGGAGAGGCATGGTCTCCCAGATCCCGAAGCGCGCGCGCGAAGGCTACTGCAGCCATCCCATTCGAGTCACTCCCCAGCAGAAGATTGTAGTTGCGCTAACTCCGTCGTCCGCCGCGAGGCGGCGCTGTCTGTGCAGTCATAACAGAGGGGCGAGCCGTCCGCGTCGCAGGTAGAGATCTGCACTTGTACGGGCCAGACCGCGGGCCACGGGCCGGGCTCGAGCTTCGCGGCTACATTCATGAAGGGCCCGGGCAGGGTACGGGTCTTGCATTCAAGTCTACAAGGGGGCCAAAGCAAGCCGAACCGGCCCTTACTTCTGTTTCATTTCTTTAGCGGCATGTTTTTCGGAAGCGTGTTCGGGGGTTGGGAGAGGAACCACAGTGGGGGGATAAACAGATTCTGAAGCATATGTGTGTAGGTGTATGTTTTGTATGGTTCGCTGTGTGCAGCGAATGCTTTTAGCGAGGACTAGCCGCGCGGCGTTCCTTTTGTCCCCGGCAGCGCCGCCATCATAGAATCGCTTCCCATCACAAACACGCACATACACGCGCCTATACAATGCGTACCCTCACCGGCGTAAACCATCTGTACGCACGAGCGCTTGCATCCCCAATAGGGGTGAAGAGGTTTCCCTGAGGGGTACTTTTCCTGAACATTTTATCGCAGACTAAAGCAAAAGACGACGACATTGCTGTTTTTTCTTTTCTTTTTTTTAGCGGTTGTGCTCAGCGAAAGTGGCTATTTTAAAACTTTGCCCGTCTTTTGTCTAAACCCGTCACGATATTTCTCTTCCTTTACAACTGTGACACGTGGTTTTGTTTACTACTGCTGGTCATTTTTCTTTTTCCGTCCTTTCCGCGCGTGTTTTGTGGCAGAAAAGGAAGATCCGGTGATTTTTTCTTAACAAGCTGCCTAGGCTTGCGAATTGGTCTAACTAATATAAGCTGCAAAAGAAAAAATGCTTACAGTATTTACTATTGGGTATCCTAATCAACTAATGTGTAGCAATGCTGAATGATGGGCTATTTGGTATTGTTCTTGGGTTGCCAAAGGCATGGTAGCGCTTGTTAGACGAGGACAACAGAAAGGAAGATCATACAAACACGAGCGCTGACTGCAACTATTTAATCAACATGGAAATGTGGCATATATACACACCTCGATCCTGTCAATCAGCCAACCCCAGGCCTTGCCGCCGCTCGCGTGAACTGCACCTCCTTATCGAAAGGTCGATAGATGCAACGCTGACACACCCCACACCTGCCCTTTTTTATCTCATTCGCTTCGATAATTTCCCTCACAGTTCTATTTTTATGTTTAGCTAGTACAGAGCATGAGTCGAACAATGGTTTGCAACCACAGTCATGGCAATGTATTGAAAGGTGCCCATCCGATAGTTTTAACGTTAAGACTGTGTTCTCGGAGCCTGTCGTTCAGGCATCTCCCAGTCTGACCTACATACATCTTACCGCATGGTAGCGGAATCTGGTACACCACGCCCTCAACACAAAGGTGGTCTTTTCTGTTCCAGAAAAGCTCGCCAGGCTGAGCCATTTGACGAACCCTTTTCCGCAAGGCCTCACTGGGTTGTGTGATAAGGCACAGAAAGCCGTTTGTCGTTTGTGTTGAGGGCGTGGTGTACAAGTTTCCGCTAACATGCGGTAAGAAGTATGTAGGTCAGACTGGGAGATGCCTGAGCGACAGGCTCCGAGAACTACAGTCTTAACGTTAAAAACTATTGGGATGGGCACCTGTCAATACATTGCCATGACTGTGGTAGCAAACCATTGTTCGACTCATGCTCTGTACAAGCTAAACATAAAAATAGAACTGTGAGGGAAATTATCGAAGCGAATGAGATAAAAAGGCAGGTGTGGGGTGTGTCAGCGTTGCATCTATCGACCTTTTCGATAAGGAGGTGCAGTTCAGCGAGCGGCGGCAAGGCCTGGGGTTGGCTGATTCACAGGATCGAGGTGTGTATATACGCCTCATTTCCATGTTGATTAAATAGTTGCAGTCAGCGCTCGTGTTTGTCTTATCTTCCTTTTCTGTTGTCCTCGTCTAATAAGCGCTACCATGCCTTTGGCAACCCAAGTATGTGTAGCAGTTGCAAGCGAGCTGCCATCCCACGCAATTTATGGGCTTTTCATACTGGGCTAAAAAAAGCCCAGCCGGTCCGAGAAAATTAGCTTCGTGCCAGGCCGGGCCGGCTGTCGGAATAGACAGCGGGCCGGGCTGCGGCGGACTTCGAAATATCGGCCCGTGCAGACTTTTGTTCGCAGGCATCGGGGGTGGGTGGAGTCAGTCGCGTCGTCGTCCTTCGTTTTGTTTTCGGCAATTTTTGGACATGAATTGAATGCAAGGTATGTTCTAAAACTATAAACACACGCGCTAGCCATATAGGTTTCTTTGCGGGCGCAGTGTAGTCGCGATACGTAGAGGAAGGAGATCTGCCGATATGGGTAGGGGGGGGGGGGGTGTTTAGTGAGAAAAAAGAGAAGGTTGTTTTGTTTAGACTGCCGAACCGTTTTTCCTTCGTCTTCCCCTTAGCAAAAAGAGGCCGTACTTGAAACGAATTTGAAATATATTGAATATGAATATTCATTTTGTTTTCATTCTGTATTATTTTGGCCGCATTCGAAATACGCACGTAATGTATTTAAACTATATGATAAATATTAATCAGAAAAGATTTTAGATATACCAAAATATAATTCTTGCCCCCTGAAGATGTCAATTGTGTCCTAAAAAGCGACTACGCAATTTTTTTTTTATTTTGTTAGTAAATGTATTTTTGTCGTTTTTGAAGGCTCTACAAATACATCTCACAACTACACATCAGAAACAAACATAAACATAAACACCATGACGCACTGAACACCTGAATCACTGTCCCGTTGACTGCTCTAGAGCCTTATATAGCCTACATATTCAAGGTAATCATTTGGCCGGTGACCAGCTCTGCACTTATTAAGGTTCTAAGTATTCTATCTTCTCCTTGGGAGTCCGCCAAATGGGAAGCAGTGTTTTGAAGTTCGCGGACGATATCTCTTACTAAAAAGCGTTGGTACAACTAATAATAATTTGGCGCAGTCGCTAAAACAATATCCACAAAAACGGCTTCTAGAAGAAATGTTATTGTTTCTCTGCATAGCGCCACTCAGGATGAAGCGAGTCAAGCTAGTTTCTTCAGTTTAATAAAATAATTTTGCTTTTCTTTACTAGTTGATCGACTATTTAATATGGTCATTAACGTCACTATATTAAAGTCACTACTCACATCACATAAATGGCGAGTATACACATTCATTGAACTAACAATGCGCTAACACAATTCCACGCCAAACATATCTGCTCACAGCTCTTGCTGAAGCTTTCCAGCATCAGCAAGTGTTGTGGTTGTAGTTCCCGAACCCCGTTTGTGATTGGTGTGCAAGAAACTCATCAGGTGTGTTCTTGATAGAAAAAGGAAACAATAACATAAACTTTTCTGATCCATTAGTGCGATGCTGCACACCTCAATTGACAAACTAATCAAATGTTGTATTTAGGCAGTTAAATGTACTCCACATCGGCTTGAAGTGAATTTCGAATGGCCGAGCTTTTCAATACTTTGGTAGTTTAAGTCAAACTATCAAATTATTGCAGTCAAAAGGTACTTAGGGTATGACACAGCAGTATTTACGATTTTCAGGTATTTGAAGAGCATTCTGCACATATTTTTGACCGCTGCCCTTTTTTTAGGGTTGGAGTATATTTTTCATGAAATAAACTAATATTTTAAGAAATCTAATTGAAAGGTATCTTGTGCCTACTAATTTAGTATTTAAATATTACAGAACGCATGAAGAGAACTTCAAATGTAGATTAAATAAAGGCATTTTAAAACTATTTTCAAACATATATTTTAGAACTGAGTAAAAAAAGAAGTGTGTATTTTCGGTCTATTTTTTGTGTACTTACAATTATGAGCTGTACTTCAAATACACTCAAATTAGAATGTGGTATATTTCAAACGTCTTAGTTTTCGCTAGGGGAAACAGCTTTCTACAAAGCTAATTTGACGCGTTGTGCGTTCTTACAGCTAGAGCTGCTATGGTATCTCCGTGTTGATACTTGATATCGTGACGTCAGAGTCATGTGACTTCATAATGCCTTGTGACGTCGCAATTTCACTTGACATCATGGTGTCACATGATGTTTACAAGATAACGCCCCACCTTTTCAATCAGTACCTACAATGATCACAAAGTTTCTAAAAACAAAAATAGCGAAATCATTGCGAGGTGGTTGTACCTCACTGCTATAAGTTTATCCCCAAAGCCGTGGTCACACTGCTTGTACATCATACAAAAGACAGTCTGCAAATAGATTCAAGCTCGAGTCACCACGAGATCTGAGCTTCGAATGCCCCAAGGCAACGAGTTCAAGGAGACACTTGGCACGCGGCATTTGAACCATTGATAGCGTGGTCACTGACACGCTATCTGCAGACTGTCTTGTGTATAATTATAATGTGTAAGCAGTGTGACCCCGGCTTAAAGGGACTTCTAGTAGAAGCAAACACCGCAATATGCCCCGCCAAAATTGCGTAATGAATATTGAAAGTATTAAAAGAAGGACAACATGGACTTCACTATATAGTATGAAACCCCGTGTCCTGGCTCGAAGAGCTACACCAAACAACGTGCGACGATTTAAAAAAAATGCAGCCTGATATTGTTTTTAGGGAAATACGAATTTTTATGTATGTAGTTTTTTTTTAGTTTTATACGTGTTACAGATTGTAATCAAATATATCAAAAGGCGCGCTTGCAGGTCTAGCCGTAACATGTCCAGATGGATATCTCAAATTAAATAATTATCACAAATTGTCTATCTACGTCCCCAGAGCCAGCTGTTCACCCTTCTACCACAATACACAAAAAAACTGTAAGTAGTAGTTGCAGTAACTCGACGTAACAAAACATTTTTTGTAACTCTTCTGCCTCGCGCCATGCTGTCAATGACTGGGTTGGGAGCGCCTCCTTGCGGAGAGACACCGCCTCCTTTTCTTTTTCCGATTACGCCCTTTCCACACGAATGGGGCGGCCAAAGAAGCGTTCGCGCGCTTCGTGATCTCGGAGGCCATGGGAGAGGCCAATGGGAGCTTCGTCGACGCACGCCAGCAAAAGGGACCGAAGACGAAAATTTATCAGCTTCACTCCGCTCCTTTGGGAAGGGGGAAACTAGGTGCCGCTGTCTAGGCTTTTTGTGTGGTTTGATAACTGATATTTGATATTCACTTGGAGAAAGGATTTAAGGTGTCATTTTTGCGCTCCAAGATGATGACGTCGGCTCGCTTCATGGGACAGTTAATGCTTTCGCATTAATATCGCGTAAGCTTTCCCATTGGTATACACAGGCAGACTGGAAAAGTAGACTGGTTGCTGTCTACTTCAATTTGCAACCGGAAGTCCCATAGACAGTAGCACCCGCTGAGCCTCTGGCGTTCATTTTAATAACTCTATGGTGGGTATGGGCGGGAGCGTGATAACGTGGCGGAAAACAGGCGTATGACTGGTCCGACGAGGACGTAGCTTCCACCACAGTCTCATCTTAGGGGTGAACGGAGTATAGTTTTTCATCGTTAGTACAACCCGCTTTTAGTTTCAGGTACCAAAAATAAGAAATTGCGTTATTTAACTTTGACGAAAAAGTAAAAGAATCTTGATTTACGTACAAATAGTTGCGTTTATACGACTCAACATCCATTATCGTCCATTAGCCTAATATATCAGATTCGAAAGGTTCTCGCGAAGTCTGGTATCTCACCTAAAATGCCCGTGACTGGAAAATCTTTGCATCGCAGTATGAAAGCCGAATCGTAGTGGTGCTGTTAAACTAAGGAATTGTTGCGGTTCATAAAATCACAAAATGGGCTCGTGGGTTATTATATCAAGAAATCCAAATACGTTTTACAATATGACGGGTGGGCCGTAAGGACAAATATATTTGACATGCTTTGCAAGATTCGAATTCTAAACATACAGTCGCCGGCCATATGAGCTCCCCCGCCGAACGCTGACCGGAGCAGCGAAAATCCCGCACGCGGCGCGCCGAACGTTGCTGCGTTTTGGGAGCCGGGCTATTGGGACCAAACCATTATGTTATCAAAGGGGCGGACGCATAGCTTTTATCAGGATTCCAGCCTTTAGAAGTGTGAATCACAAAAACATGGCCGATTAGAATTGCCGCCTTCGGGTGTTGGCCCCAAGTGTTCGGAGATGATATTAAAACTGCTGATAAACTGGAGCTTGCTTTAGGCGTAGATAACGCGGCAGTGTTCGATCGATGTTTACAAATGTAAAAACCCTATGTTTTATGTGATATTAACACGTCAGAGATATTATGCATGAAGAATTTCGATAAGCCGTCTGCGTTTACTTACAACCGCAAGCGGGATTGTAATCGGCTTTGCTTCAGATTCACGTTCCAAAACGCGGAATGCTATTAAACTTACTGCGTCCACCCCTTTGATAACAAAATGGTTTGGTCCCGATAGCCCGGCTCCCAGAACGCGGCAACGCTCGACGCGCCGCATACGGGATCTTCGCTGCTCCGGTCGGTGTTCGGCCGGGGGGCTTCATATGGCCGGCGACTGTACATACCTGTTCGCAAAAAAATAACTTTGCACACATTTTTAGTGCGCAATTTTTAGGTATTGAAGTATTCAAAATAGAGCGAAATCGATGCCGTGAAATTCGATGTCATATACAAGCCTGTTTGTCGTCTGCATGCTGGTTTCGGAGCTCGCTCCCGCGTGGCTTGCTGAACGCAAGAACGCTAAAAGCCAATGGCAGGGTATGGCGATGAGCCAGACAATCGCGTCAATTATGCCTTATTCGGATGTTCATTCCCCGGCAAAGTATTTGCCGTATCTTCGGCAAGGGCGTTCGCGTGTTAAAAGGCTGTGCATTTAAAAGTTTTGGAGAGGCACTCGTTCATTCTTGCATTGGATATATTTAATTTTGTGTTTGGTGAAAAAGAACACAAAAAACAATAAATGATCGCCTCTTTCACACCGTAGTAATTCACTCCATGGCAGTAGTGGTGTGTGAATACTCGGTTGAATTTTAAACTTTTCCTTATGCCGTTATGTGAACCCGTATGAACCGGTCTAAAGCGGTTCGAAACGTTATATTTTTCGCTCCGGGGCTGAACTTGAACCGAACTGAAATATTTGAACCGTAACCTGAACTGAACCGAAAAAAGTTTCGGTTCGGTACAACAAAATGAACATTGTCTCTTGTTTCCCCGTAGAGCACCGACTGTGCTAAGGGGAAAGCACCATTTCAGAGTGGGATGTTACACACGATTTCTGAATAAAGCCGTGGCTCTTTACGTATATATAATGGCCCGCAATATTCTGATCATAAATTTCTTTAAATTCTAGGTTTAGCTAGAATAACTGAGTACGACCTAAAATATTTGTATAGACTAGGGGTGTAAGAATAGTGATTTTTGAAACCGAATCGAATACGAATCGAATAATTGTGGCACCGAATCGAATACGAATACGAATCGAATAATTTTCGAATAGTAAGTAGACAGCTACTAAAGAAGAACGAAGAGATTAAAAAAATATTTTTATTGTTCCAAAACGTTTCTTAAAATTATTGTAACAACTCTACTAGACGATAATGAGTAGAGTTCAACAATATATAATTAAAAAGAGTCAAAAGCTAGTAAAATATTAGAACGCTAAATATAATATCACGATTCTCCCGGATGCTGAACATTAAATCAGAGTTCGCTCGAGCCTGGTACATCCTGAAGCAATGTACTTTGTAGGAACTCTACTTTGTCTCTTAATTCCTTATTGTAGCAGATGTCCTTGAATCGAGGATCAAGGAAGGTTTTGCAAGGGCCTGATGTGCCTGTGTACTTACGTGCAGGAACCTTGATTTCATTGATCTGAGAAGATTTAGGGAAAACGTATTGTCTTGTTTCACTTGCGCCCTCCAAAAGCAACATTTTCACACACTGAACAAGTGGTACAACCATGGAAAGTGATGGGAAAGACTGGCCATAAGCAGCTGTTGTGGCTTTTTCAATTGGTTGCTTGGGAGCTGCCGAACAACTTCCGTACTCTACTGCGCTTTCTCTTCTAACAACTTCCCGCTTCTGCCACTTCTACTTCGGTCATACAGAGTGGCGGTACCGTTGCAACCAGTTCTGAAACGTTTCGACGACACGCTTTCCGAAAGCATGCACGAGCATTCTCCTGCGAAAGCGGTCCCTAAAGGCTCCACCGCATGTAAGCGATTTAGCGAGCGACGAGACGAGCGACAGCGACGAGAGTCAGCAGCGAGTGATGGAGATATCTCACTGTCGCTCGTCGCGTCGCTCGGTGTTTGGATTTCTAGAAAATGTCATTATCGCCTTGGTCGCTTGCTCACGCTACTTCCGTGCGGCTTGCCTCATGGCGCGACTGACCGAGCGACAGCGAAGCGGGTCGACGTCGCCTGTGTCGTCTCTTGCCGAATCGCTTTCATGCGGGTTATACTTAACACAATGGTCCCTAATGGAGGCATCAGCAACGTACGTATAGAGAGAAACTGTTGCCGCCGATGATCATAATGATTGTCTAGGAGAAGAGGGTACGTATTGCCATCTTGCGGACACGTATGGCAGGCGTGCCGCGGCGTTGTGGGGCGCCTGTGAAGGGAATATCGTGGCGCGACACTGGAACGACTATTCGGAAATTATTCGAAAAATATTCGAAACTTTTGAAAGTTATTATTCGATTCGATTAACGAATCGAATAGGGTAATATTCGATTCGTTATTCGAAAATGACGAATATTCGCACACCCCAAGTATAAACTGCTCTAGGTTTTCTTCTTTTTTTTATGAGAACACTTTGTTTTGGGGTTACCTTTATACGGCTTCATATCTGTTCGAAGGCACAGTCAATAGATTATTTTAAAGGCTGTGTCTACAGTGCCGTCCGACGGCACTCCACTCGCGCCTACAAGTGCCGTCCGAAAGAGTGTCGAACGACGCGTGCATCACTGGGGAGCGCGTTAAAACAGAGCCCCGCCTGCGTTCACGACGCTTCGCGGCGACAGTATGCGGCAGCGCGGCTGCTCATTACAAAACAATTATTCCACTTGGCCCCGTCGTACACGCCGCTTCGTGGCGTCCAGCCGGCAACCCAAGCCCGCCGTCCCCCATGCGCCTCCGGAAAGGAAGTCCCATACCAAAAAACGATAACATTCGTGTTGTTTTTTTCGATGTTAATCGTAATAAAAAAAAGTTGCAAGTATCGCCAGATGCCTCGACAAAACAAAATGTTCGAAAAAAAAGAAGTAAGTTCGCACTTAGGATTGAACCCGGGACCGCTTGCGCATGAGGCAGACATCTTTACTACTAAGCTACGCTACCGCTTCGAAAGCCTCGTTTTGACAATGCGTTTTATACAAGACTTTCGGACAGCACTTTAACGTGTGAATGGACTACCGTCGGACGGCACTCTAACGCTCCGCAAGAGTGCTGTCGGACGGTACTCTCGACTCTACGTACATTAAAACTAAATTAGGTGGAGGAGTGGATGGATACTTTGAAACAACCTTAGCGAGTTCAATGGGATTGTTTTTGGTACGGCATATTTATCATTCACATGCCGATTTTTGTTATTTTAATTATACATATTAAATAATATTGAGGTTTAATAATTAAAAAATGTTTTATTCATGATTTAAGAATTGCAATTTTATTAGACCCTTCCAATTTTTGAACGAAACATCAATTTAGGCGATTTAAATTGTTATATTTTAACAAGTTTTCAGTGGAATTCACTATTTGCTTTACCTGAGATTTTCTAATTATGCACTGAGGTTAATTCTGTCCTTCATTAATCAGCATCTTGCGGCAGTGTTCGGTGCTCCTACGCACAACTGAGTAGCTTGTCCTATGTCCTGTCGTGCAACTGATGCTAACAAAAGGTTTCACAAAACTTAAACAAAGCGAAGTAGACGTTTTCGATTTTTGACAGAAGAATACATGGACTTTAACACAATATTTTACAGCGGTATCATTGAAAATAAATTGTGTGCTTGCGCTCCAAAAGTTATCTTTGCTGCTTCAAAATGAACTTTCGGCTGCTCCAGGAGGTGCTCCAAAATGACTCCGACCAATCACGTCACTGCTGATGTCACGTGACCGGTCACGAGCCCTATACACCAATCCAGTTTGCCCGCTAAATGCAGCGAAACAATTGATGTCACGTGACCTATTCATGAAGTCAGTTTCGCCGCTAAGAGATTAAGGGAAATTGACGTCACGGATATATTCACAACTCAAGTTTCCCTAGTAAATATGGCGGGGAAACTCTTGTCAGGTGACGTGACCACCGAGTCAGTTTCCCCACTAAAATGATAAAGTATATCTTCATCACTTTCTGACAGGACTGTTTAATATATTCTCAACCATGCCTTTTTAAATACTTCAATTCATGCAATAATTGATCTTTGGACGTAACTGTGCCTGCCTATATTTTTCTTCTCCATCATGACATTCACAGTTGCTCAGCAGTTTAAATACAAAAAGCAAAACAAACAAACTGTTTTTTGCGTTGAAAAGTAGCGAAATGTCTCAGAGCCACATTCGATATTTTGATCTTTGGACAATTTTAGCGCCCCTATAAAAATGTTTTAAAATTTGTATTAAAAACGTGTTGACTCGTGGACTCTGAATATTTTTTTTATTTGACGTCCTGTTGACATGGTCAACAAAAACTTTCTGATTTTGTGTTGAAGTGTTGGTGGCGATTTTATTCACCCTGGGAAAAAAAAGCTGTTGACTTTCCATTAATTATGCGTTGATTTGAACTGCTGACTTCCCGTTGACGGTGTCATCAAAAAGGGTGCAAACATTTTGTTTACTTCGTGTTGGAAATATTTAGTTGACTCTTTCTAGCCAGTAAAATAGAAGAGCTACAAACTTTTTGTTGTCTTTTTATTGAATATAATACACCCTCATTGGGTGTTAAAAGTCACTAATTTTCTAATTAGTCTCTGACAAGGTGAGAATGGTAGGGAGGTGCTTCAGTTGTCCCGTCTCGAGCCTCCTACTCTTGACAACGCTTCGGCACTTCGCGCACCTCCAGCGCGCAGACAAAGCACGGCGGAAGGCATGCAGCGCGCGCTGAAGATCAGGCATCGGGAAGACAAGCCCTGCCGTTCTCAATTTGTTACTATAGGGACTTTATTGCCCAATTAAACTATAGTAAGTTACAGGTTAAGAAGGTAGCGGCAAATGCCCCTCAAAGGGAATCAGATATCCCTCCGCCACCTCCGCATCCAATAGCGTCCCATGGTTTCCGTGACGTCGCAGCCAACGCGCGAGGAGGGTCTTGCCGTCCTGTACACATTTGCTTTATCTTTCGACTTTGACTTAGCATTGTGGAAGCCACGGGAGGGAGATTCGAGTTTTCCCCCTCTGATGGAAACAAATACGACTTTCGGGGATTAGGTTCCCCTTCCGATGGATACAAAGGCTGCTTTCATGGGCTCGGTTCCCCCTCGGATGAATAGAAAGGTCGCTTTCTTAAAAAGTGGGATCGGAGACAAGTTGGAATCACTCTGTAGCCAATATCTATCCATAGGCAGCCGGCAATGGCCAGGCGGCGCCACGAGAGTACTGCATTCAGCGCCACAAGCGGAGGCGTCTCTGCTAATGGGGCGGCCAATCTGCCCGTCGGGCCGTTGCGAGCGGCGGCGACGCAATTTCAGCAGTCCCCGTGTGCACCTGCGTCCGATGTCCCTGGTCCTTTTATGTGGTTTTTTAAGACCATCGGGAGCCTTGATAGGTCTAAGTGTTTAGAGAATATTCTAGAGTCGTCATTTGGACACCAGTTTGAGTTGTCTTCACTACTTGCGGGCGCCCGATCGGTCTGTGCTTCGCCCGTCTCCCAGGAAGTGAAACAACACAACGAGAAGGCAGCGAATGGGTTTATTGTACATCCCGGTTGCCCGTCTTCGAGAGCCGGCAGTCCGGACCCGCCGACCCTAGTTGTCGCCCGTCGTTCAGAGCTCACAGTCGGAGCCCGTGTCCAGGCCTGCGGATCGTCCTCCCCACGCCAGTGCTGCGTAGGCTAGCTGTTCCGGGCTATCACATCCAGAGCCTCGCTGCGGAACCACTCCGGGATGGGAGGCAATCACTTGATCGAATGACATTTTAGCGAACGCCCACGTTTCACCGAATGACACTTTAGCGAATAGTCGGACGCCGCGAAGCGGCGTTTTCGCGGGGCAAATGGGTTCACATTTTTGTAATGAGCCGCCGCAGACTGTCGCCGCGAAGCGGCGTAAGCGCAGCGCGGCGGATGGCTTAACGCGCGCCCCCGTTATTCGCTAAAACATTGATTCGCTCAAATGTCGCTGTTCGCTAAAACGTCATTCGCTCATGTGATATGGACAACTCCGGGATTGTCATGGGCAAGGCCGGTTTTGTCCAGGGACTCAAACCGAAAAATAAAGGTTTCGGTTACGGTTACGGTTACCGCTTCCTGTTGATAACGGTTTCGTTTCGGTTTTTTACGGTTTCAATTTTTACGGTTTCGGTTACCGGTTACACGTTCCTAAAAACCGGTTTATTTCGGTTTTTCCAATAATGTGTTTAATTGGAATGCTAGACAGCCGTTTTATAATAAACGGTTTAAAGAAGTCCCACATATCCAACAACGTGAAATTCAAGGAGCTTAGAAACGTCTTAATACTTCTAATTGGTCAAAAGTTGCACACGTTTCTAGCTCCAACGCTTGTTCACTACATCTACTTACATTCTATAGTTTGATACCCGAGCATACGTGTTACTTCCGCTACTTGGGGATCATCGCATTCTATATAAAAAAAATTGAAAAAAATATTCCTACTTTGTTGTTGGGCAGCATTTGTAGATAACCCTAAGAAAGTTCCCACTGAGTTCTGGAAGAGCCATTCGCACCTTCTCGTCGCTATAGTTTATTTCAACCTAATACATGCAGACGAGTCTTCGCCCACACTGACGGAAGGAGCAGAACTATAGCCATCCTCTAGTAAAATACTGCTAAGTGCAATAAAGTAATAAAATTGAGAGCTGGGCTAGTTGGTGAAAGTCATACATAATATAAATGCAATAGCCCAAAAGAAGGAAGACAAAGGAGCTGAACGAACAACACAGAAACAACACAGAAAGCTGCAAAAATATGTCATGCGTTGTTCGTTCCTTTCCCTAGTCTTCGTTGTTGTGCCATGTTACACCTACGTCATGTTTGCTATTTCCAAGCAATTGCCTATGGTTATCGAAGCGCACGTCTCTCGCTGGCTGATTCTGTGACGCTAGAAAAATGGTGCATTTATATATAAGAAAAACTAAAAAAACGTGTGGACGCAAAAAATGAAAATAAAGTGCGGACGTACCTTATTTATACTGTATATATATATATATATATATATATATATATATATATATATATATATATATTCGAAAATATGCAGATGAATGAACAGTACTTCATCGAATGAATCAATGTTTTACGAAACCGCCGAAAGCCAAAATAAATGGCGGAGCCAAGATTTGAACTCTGGGCCTCCCAATGTCCTGTCGGGTGTGCTTATATTATATTATATTATATTATATTATATTATATTATATTATATTATATTATACAGGCCCCGTGCTACCTGGCATTTTGAATTCCTCTTTATGGCTCTGGGTTTTTCCTTCTTTGTCCACCTGTTTAACACAGTTTCAGACCAAATTCCTCTTTCACCCAACTGACTTCCCTTTCTTCTGCGTGTTTGGTCGACTTTGCCGCACTGCCCACCGCTCCACCTTCCCCGCTACCCAACAGCGCATAGGCAGATGCCTCCGGAGTCGGTTTTGGATTACTTATAGGGGGCTATGCGCAGGCAATCATAGCCCCTCTGCCGAGGCTAATATACCTCTGGGAAGGACTCGCCGCGTTCTGGTGCGCGTGCATTGGCGAGAAAGGGAGTCTTCTACAAGCGGACAACACAGCTTTGGCTCTAGCGCTGCACCGCGGCCATGGACGAGCTTTGCCTTGGGCTATTGCCAGTGCCGTTTCTCTTCTTTTTCTTAATAAAGATATCTCAATAAAATGGGTACCGTCGGTCATGAGCCCCGCCGACCTGCCGTTGTGGGCTTGACACGCGATGGCAAGCCGGCGGGCCATTGAGTCCTCGCGCTCTCAGCGCGAGACATCTTTTCCTTCTCGTGCAGAGGGCGGCGGACGAATCGAGGAAACGTCCGAACGGTTTCCTGAGCTTTTCAATAAATGTTAATAAATAAATAAATAAAGAAAAATGGCACAGGGAATAGCCCAAGGCAGCTCGTCCATGGCCGCAGCGCAGCGCGAGAGCGAAAGCTCTGTTCTCCGTGTGCAGAAGTGCTCCTTTCTATACTCTGTTTCACCTTATGATGTACCGCAGAAAAGGCCACAAGCGCGAGCTCCTTGCTCTGGGGCAGATCTCGGCGGCACAAGCTCTCGTGACTTAAGAGCAGCTGCCAACGCTATGAGCTCGCGCTTCAGCCTCCGCTGCGGTACAACATAAGGTGAAACGGAGTATAGGCAATACACGCGCACCACAACACGGCGAGTCCTTCCCGAAGGCATATTGGTCTCGGCAGAGAGGCGATTATTGCCTGCTCACAGTCCCCAACATCTACGCCGTAACCGAATCCGGAGGCATCTGCTCATGCGCAGTTGGGTAGTGGGGAAAAAGGGGAGCGGTCGGCAGTGCGGCAAAGTCGGCCAAACACGCAGAAGAAAGGGAAGCCAGTTGAGTGAAAGAGAAATTTGGTCTGAAACTTTGTCAAACGAGGGACGAAGAAGAAAAAGCCCAGAGTTATAGAGAGAAAAGTAAAATGCCAAGTAGCCCGCCGCCCCCTAGAGCGCCTCCAGCGAGCGGAGGACGCGAGGAATGGCTCAGAGCCGTTCTGGCGTGTGCGAAATGGTGTCATCGGCTGTGTCGAGCCTGAACCCAAGAAAACCCATGCGTCGCGTGCGCTCTGCTCGTGTCGCTTAGGTTTAAGCGAAATCCCGACCGCAGCAAGTCCTCCACGAGGAGGCGCACCGTAGACGCCAACCTGTCTGGGTCGGGACGGGCGCACAAAAAGTTGTCTATGTGAGACCAAGCCCAGAGTCCACGCGCGCGCATTTCCCTGGCAATGGTTGTTGCCAAGAGCTGCCTGTAAAACGGCGCCGGGTGTATCACGAAGGTCATACGGCAAAAACGGCGGTAACGGCGGCCTACTCTAAATGTGGTCAGGTTACGGGAGGAGGGATGAAGCGCGATATGGTAAAAGACCTCGGCAATGTCGAGCTTCACCATATACGCTTGAGGCGGGAGGAGGTTTACTTTGATGGCCTGGGGTAGCGGAGTCAGGCGGAACTGAGGTGCCTGGAGGTAAGGAGTAAGTGCGGCGCAGTCCAAAACAAAGCGGGACTCGGTGGCTGACTTGGATACGAGGAAGACGGGGTTGAAGTACAGACCACGTGCGTTCGATGATGCCGCCAACATGTTGGTTATGGCGGCATCGATCGTGGGGACCTGGTCAGGGAGAGGTGGGCGGGCCGTAAAGCAAGAAGCCTTCATGCAGCAAATGGAAAGTGCGCCGAAGTCGGGCGGCCCGTGAAAACTATGCCTCAATAAACATTGCCCAGTCGACTTGAGGTGCCTACTGGGTCGGGTGGACTGGCGGCGGAGGTCCCATCGCTTTCGACTTGTAGGCAGTGCTACCCAGGTCCGAATCGGAGTCTTCGACGTCGCTTTGTTTGTTTGTAGTGTGTTCCTTTGTGTTGGTGTGGTTTTCCTCCTCGCCATCGTACGTGCCGAAGGAGTCGTCATCGGCGTGGGGCGCGATGACACTGTCGGTCCTGCTGAGCCACGCCAGGATTCGCTCTGCGGCGGTGGCCGTCGAGTCCGGATCCAATGGGTCGTTTTCTTCGGTCCATCATCAAGCACGGGCAAGAAAAAGCAGAGACGCCAGCTTCGCAAAATGCATGGGCGAGAACGTCCTCGACCGGGAAAACGTCCAGGAGCAGACGACCGTGCCGTCGATTACGGCACTGGTGGGTTTTGAAGACCCAGGGTAGCTGCCGGACTCACAGTTAGGGGGGCCTCTTGAACTTGGTGCCTGGGCGGTAGCTGGTGTTCGCGGGACCACGAGACGTGTGGCGTCCGCGTCGAGGCTGGTTGGGTAGTTGGTCGGGGAGCTCTCTGAAAACCTCGGACTCGAGCCTGTACGTCTGGGATACTATAGCCGTCCTCTAGTTCCCTCTGGCGACGACGTGGAAAAGTTCCAGTCTATCGAAAATGAGGTGCTGGTGTTCGGTGAGCATGGTATCCCAGTAGAACCGATACGGGTGGAGATGACGGATCTCGTGGACATCTCTCGTGGACAAACTTCTGGTGTTCTGGGCGAGGTCGCGCAGAATGTCGTAGGCCTGACAGACCCTCGCTTCTGGAATGGGCGGTGGGGCTCCAGTGCAGGTAGTCGGATCGCGTTGGTGACTCTCGTAGAAATGATTCCCGTAGAAGCCATGCCTCCGGCGGAAGCATGGAAAGGGCCCCGGCGATGCTAGAAGCGATCTCTTGGCGCGTCTGTAGATGTTTGAGCTCACCGTGCTGACGTTCGAATAGCTCGCGCTAAGAGTTCTGCGACAGGGACTGTTGAGACTGCTGGCCGTGTGGGGCGAGACCGACCTTGGCATCAACGATGGAAGCGGGGCAGCTCCCAAGGTTGAGGCGAAGGAGGCAGAAATGGCATCCCCTGTCTGTTGGACGAGGGCGGCTCCGTCATCGGCGGCCAAGTGCGTTGGCGCGTTCGACGACGAGGCATCCTTCTCCTTGGCTTGTTCTCTTGTCATGCTGAGATGCGTGGCAGTGCCGGTGGCTGCCACTGGGTTCGGAAGAGAGTCTCGGCAGGAAAAGAAAAAACTCGGAAACCCTTCGGACGTTTCCTCGTTCCTTCCGTCGCTCCCGGTATATATATATATATATATATATATATATATATATATATATATATATATATATATCATACAAAGCGCCAATGTCGAACCTCTGACATTTTTTTTTCTTTCTGTGTTGTTTCAATATCGTCGCTCGCGACACGTTTCAGACTAAATGAATACCAGGTTTTTTGTTTTTTTTGCGCCAGCTCTGCATGATGGTCAACTTACCTCGTTTATTCAAACTGGCTACTGCATGTCAGGAACATCGGTGGTTTTGATAGAACTGAGTTTGATGGACATCTGAGAATTCTAACTTATTAGTTAATACCCTGAAGGCAACACGTAGTGAATACATGTAGCGATGTAGGAGTGTGGCAGATTTAGAAACAGAGACTTTTTTTATTATAAGCTCGACCACTGAGTCCAACTAAGTATTCTTAATCCTGAAGTTAGATTGAACGGAAATATATTACCAGATGCACCACTCGCCGAGAGTATCTCTGTCAAATGGCCACAGCATTTAAAGATCTCTCCTTCAGGTCATACTTGAGAAAAACTAATATTTTTATATTTCGGTTAATATCGGTTAAAACCGGTTACCGGTGAATAATTTTCGGTTACGGTTACGGTTACGGTTTTTATAAATTTTAAATAACGGTTTCGTTCCGGTTACGGTTACTGAAAAAATTTCGTTCCTAAACGGTTTTCGGTTTCGGTTACGGTTACGGTTTGAGTCCCTGGAGAAAACAGAACCCATCCTTTGGGAATGATTATCTACGTTAATGCGAATAGCATCAAACGGTGCGGAGTTATGCGCGTTCGTCAGGTGGCCGGCACAGTCTAGAATACGCCAGCCCACTCTTGTGGCGATTCTAAATTTGTTGACACTCTCACAGCCCTGCGCACGATCTCCGCAGCCCAGCACGTGCGTTTGTGTCACTTAGGAAGGCGAGCAAAGCACGCGCCATACGCACAAACACTCAAAAATGGTACCGACCAGACTTTCTGGCGTCTCAGCTAGTCTCAACCAACGGTACTTAAACGGTTGTTTATATCTTACCATAGGACGCGCTTTACAGCGCTGTCACAGCTGCAAAGGCAAGCGTTCCACACGAGGGTCATCGCTCTCGTGAGGCTGAGCACGCCGCACATCACCCTCTCCCGAGCGCGGGAGAGGGTGAGCCAGCGGCCGTGCTCAGCCTCACGAGAGCGGAATGAGCCCTCGTGCATGGAACGCGCGCGCACCGGTAGCTGTGACAGCGCTGTAAAGCGCGTCCTATGGTAAAGATATAAACAACCGTTTAGAGTGCGTTGAATGACTGCCTTCATAGCTCTGTGGTTAGCGCGTCTGCCTCCTGATCAAAGGGTCAACGGTTCGAATCCCAGCCGGCGCCGGTCTTTTTATAATTTATTTATCGACCCGCGGCGTAAGAGGTTAGATAGCCAGATAGAGTAGATAGATAGATAGCATAGACGAAAAGTGCGTGAAGTATCCAAAGAATGCTATTCGCATTAAAAAGACATACACACCGCTGACTATCAACTTGCATCCTTTGCTACTTCATCATCTTTTTCCTTTTCACTACAGCTAGTGATAAAAGCCATCCCCCATGTCCGTGAGCTGCACCCATTAGGGGTGTCATGCGGCTCGTGCCAGATCCTCAAGTATTGTCTTTCTTTCGCGTGGATTGTGATAGACGGGGTGCTCACGCACATTTGACCACTATCTTCGATGGCCGGGGCTTCAATTACTTCGCTTGCATATGCGTTCCGGTGCCGCCCTATAATGGTGATGTTGTTAAGATTAGAGTGCACTTGCAGGACCACCAGGTGTGCAGAGAGATGTCCGGCCGATGTTCCTTTAACAGAATGCCGCGTAGCCCCTAGCTTGATCGTTCACACACCGCCCCGTTTGCCCTATCTAGCACCTGCCACAGGAAAGTGGTATGTGCTACACAACGCCACTTTGGCACGGGTGTGCTGCGTCCTGTGAGCAATTGTGCATTGTTTCTTTTCTTAATTTGTTCTTTGATGTAGTTGTGCGGCACATGGAGTATGCCTTGTTTGGTGCTGAGCACACAACCCTCATATCACGGCTCCCGGCAATCTTTATTAGGTTGTGTGAGAGTCCATGTATTTAGGGTATGACCGCAATGTTTCTTCGATTCGTAGCTTGCGATGAAGCCTCATTTCCTGCTCATCGATTTACAGGTTGGGCAGACTCTTCAAGATGTGCGGAATCAGGAGCCCTTTAACATTGAGGTGATTAAAATGCAGAACCACCGCCGAGATTGGAGGTATTCGACGTGATAATCTTTTGCAATTGATATACACTTGCTGCATCGTAATCTCGGCAGCAGCTCGTGTTGAACATCATCTTTGTGCTTACGAATTCATTATAAACACATTCACTCTCAACGCGCGCCAGGGATGATTTCCAACAGTCCATAGGTGTATTCCTGGCGATTGAATGGATAGACGCTTTGCCTCTCGCCAGGCACGTAGCCAGGGGGTGGCCCATGCCCCCCCCCTCCCCGAAATCTTCCATTTTGCTGGGACCTCCTCCTCCTCCCCCTCATACAGCATTTTGCCATGGGCGCCTGCCCGCCCCCCCCCCCTGAAACAAAATCCTGGCTACGTGCCTGCCTCTGGCGATTGGTGTTTTTACTACGCGACAAACGAGCTGCGCTCTAATTCGGCGTTACAGGGAGTTGTAAACGGCTTTCATTTTTTTTATTTGTTTTAATGCTCAACAGATTTGTTTTTCAAACGCTGTGAAAGCTACACTCATCCGATGTTTGCAGGTGAGTTATGCGGCCGGAGGGACAAAGTATAGGGAGCTAATTGTAAATATCAGTCGGCTAATTAAGTCAAATGTGTTACTTAACTTGTTAATTAGGGAAAATAGACAAATGGCTTCAATGAGAAAATTGCTGAGGCTAATTCGCACTGATCGTCATATCCCCGATCGTTCGGAGTAGCCCTCTCCATGTTTCCCCTGGCCGCGTAACTCACCTGCACAAACCACATAAGTGTAGCTTTCACAGATTTCTTTCAAAACAAACATGTTGAGCTTGGTAAAATAAAAGAAATTTCACCATGTATATACTACGAAGTAAGAAAAACAAAATTCTGTTTGTTGCTTGGACCACGTGCTCTCTGCAGTGTAGCTGCACACTGAGACACCACGAGTTTTATTTCCGCTCCGTTCTGTGCTGACTTATGCTCGAGCGCTGTAGCATCGGCGTGTGTTCCCGCATAGAGCAACGCGCGGATCTGACGTCATATCATTGCGGTGGCGCTGTTGTAGTCACGGCGCATGCGCAGCAGATGCTGCACCTCGTGCGATAATGGTTTCTGCGCACGCAACTGGGCCCACGACTACCGCGAACGAAGGTTTTCTGATTTGTGAATAGCGTGACGGAAGTAACTATAGACCTTTTCGCAAGGGCCCCGCCATCTTGAATTGTCGTCACTTCCAGTATGGGCGAAAACATTGTTTTGCCGTCGCCACGCCAATAAAAGGCATGTAGGAGATAAACGTAACCATCACACATTTTCGTTTTGCCTCCTCTATTTTTTTACTAGTTGCAGGTTGAAACGTTTTGATATTTTTTCGTCGCCCATACCGGATATGCCTACTTGGCGGTCGGGGGCGAGAATAAGCAGAAAAGGTCCATATAGCTTATCGGTTCAATCGCACTGGCCAGACGTTCTCCTTTTGATCGTACAGACCTTCTTCGTGTACTCTCGTCCCCAGCCACCTGGCAGGCATATCCGGTACGGGCGACAAAAAAATAACAAAACATTTCAACCTGCAAATAGTAAAAAAAATAGAGGGGAGGCAAAACGAGAATGGATGGCGGTTACGCTTATATCCTAACTGCATTCCTATTGGCGGGGTGACGGCAATGTTGTTTTCGCCCATATTGGGAGTGAACATATTTCAAGATGGCGGCGCCCTTGTGAAAGAGGTCTTATGCAGGGCAGAAACTGGGGGAGAGGAGGAAACGAGAGCGCGCGAGGAACGCTGAAACGCCGAGGTCTGAATGGAATGATTAGTGAGTAGAGGCAAACACTCTAAACTTGGTCCCTCTTAGTAAGAGGGATTTTTTTGAAACAAATCTCCTTAAAGGTAGGAGGGACTGCAACTCTCTTAAATAAAAGGGACGCAAGCGCTGTCAAGGTCATTCTCGTTTTTCAAGAGGGACAGCTTCCCTTGAAGTGTAAGAGGGATAACGGCCCTCTTAAAATTTGGAGGGACACGGTCTCCCTTAGAAATGTCCCCCTAAATTTCGTTTCTCATTTTAAGAGGGCCTTGTTCTTCAGATATCCCCCTTAAATTGCCAAGAGACTGCGTCCCGGTTAAAAAATAAAAGGAGGTGCGTGGCTTTTTAATTATATTTCACACAGCAAATTACACAAGAAACGTTTATTGGGCAATGCACAAAACTCTGTAGCGCCTGCCACGAATTAAACACAAAACAAGCATTGTATTATGTTGCCACAAGAATCGTTGCCTTTTCGAATTTAGATAAGAGCTTCCTCAGCCTTTCCGTCATAAATGCGACCGGGAACTTGTCTTCCACCTCTACGTTCCGAGTCCTCAACGGAGTCACCCTTCTCGTGAGTGACCTCTTCACGCGCTGGATGATCGACCATCATAAGATCAGTCAAATCTTCTGGAAAAAAACAAGGTAAAAAAAACGTTAACCTACCTGTTAGTACGGAACTTAACTAAGGCGATACTAGTTTATTTACCGACCGGTCTTTCATACAAACTAGTCGGTGCCAATACAACATAATATTTTAGCATTTGTTGCCCGAAACGCTTTTGAACCGCGTTCTAAAACTTTTCCTCAATGCACCAATCTAATGTTTACAAACCCACAGTCCAGCATGCACATATTCGCGGCTTTGAAAAGCGAGCAAACCACGCGCCATATGCGCGAACTTTAAACATGAGGCCTGCCAAAAGCACTTTTTTTTTGGTTAACGGTTTAGATACTTGGTTAGAGAACTGCAGACATGACAATTTCATATGAAAGCACTGAGCGGAACTTACCTATTTCATTGTGTGAAGTTGGAGGATGTCCACAGTAAGCACACCATTCGGGGTGCTGACTCCTACTGGTTCCTTCTCTCGAAAATTCCATACAGGAACAGTCGTGGCAAGCGCCACGACATATTCCCCGGATATCCACGTTGGACGACATGAGTTCATCGACATGTGCATGTAGCTAATATCTGCAATAACATTCAAAAAAAAAAGATTAAAGAAAAGAGAAACAGACCCGAACACGCTTACAAACTGCCAGGAGCGCTCAAAACGAAAAGCTCGCGGCATCCAAACAGCAAAGATCGCGGTTTTTCAAACTACCAAAAGCGCGTGAGAGCCGTTAGCGGAGGCGCACCAATTTAGAAAAACAAAAAACTAACGACATTCAAACCGCAAAGAGCGTGAGACTTCCGAACATACCAAAAGCACGCGAGAGCCGTTGGTTACGACGGGAGGCGCGCCACATAAAAACGAAAAACTCTCGACATCCAAATAGCAAACAGCGCACGGCTTCCGAACGTACCAAAGCGCGCCAGAGCGGTTCGTTACGACGGGAGGCGCGCCAAAGAACGGACACAAAGCGAAGAGCGGAGGCAAAGAAGTTCCGTCGCTGCATCTCAATCCCATTGAACTACTACGCAACAGCAAAAAAATGAATAAAGCTCGCGGCTCTCGTCACGGAAATGCAGATAATTGAATAACTCACCTACGATTCGGTGATCCGTTGTAGTATCAGCACGAGTCAAGACAAACACCAATGGTATCTCAGTTTCACCAGGACAAACAACGAGTCAATGACTCTCTGGAGTAAACTTCTTGGCGAAAAGCGGGAAACCGCGGTACTCCTTTCTTGCTCCGAGAACTTTTGGGCGAGATGGGTGATTGGGACTTTTTGCAGCGCACCTATACAGAATTCTCGCGTACTCGATGCCGGACTACATGCCAGTTCAAGGTCGCTCCCTTCGGCTCCTCGGGAAAAAAAAAATATCAGGGGGACGTTGCTCAACGTTTAAGAGGGATGGTTGCCTTTTTTCGTCTGCGTTTGTTAAATCTAATTATGTCCCTCTTAACTCCGCTATTGTCCCCCTAAGAAACCCCGCCTTTTTTTGGGTGCCTCTTAAAAACAAAAGGTCCCTTTTATCTCGCCCATTTCCCTCATAAAATAAGAGGGCTTGTGAGTTTTAAGAGGGCCCAGTTTTAGAGTGATACCGTCTAACGTGTTAATGCTCTTTATATAGACCATTTGTCCAAGGGCGCCGCCATCTTGAATTGTCGTCACTTCCAGTATGGGCGAAAACACTGTTTTGCCGTTGCCACGCCAATAGAATGCATTTAAGAGAAAAGCGTCACCGTCACCCATTTTCGTTTTCTCTCCCTCTATTTTTTACTACCTGCAGGTTGAAACGTTTTAATATTTTTTCGTCGCCCATACCATACACTACTTGGCGGTCGGGGCGAGAGTAAGCGGAAAAGGTCTATACTCCGACGTTGCACAGCGAATGCAGCGTAGGGTGGAACGTGCGCGTTTCATTGGCCGGCGAGCGGGAACTCGATATCTTCGACCAATCAGTATCTCTGTGTGCTCATGGGCTGCACTGTGTTTGCCACGCTCGAACGTCGGGGTATAACAGAGCCTTTAGAACGCAGAACGCCGGCGCTTGGTGTTCGCGTTCGAACGCTCTCCACGAATGCGGTGAAGGAAGAGCATGTGCTTAAAGGCCGGTTCAGACACTTGCATTTGAGTGCGTTGACTGCGTTGCGGTCAGAACCGAAAGCGAGTCATCGGCACATCTGCATCGTATGAAGCGTGAATCTAATTCATGAATCTTCTGGCACGCGATATAAGCAGCAGGGATGTACTGTGTTCCCGCTGCCGCAACGCAGTCAAACGCAGTCAAACGCAACTGTGTGAACCGGGTTTTAGGTCTACCCAGGGTGCCTCAATGTCCTTCTGTTTAGGGTGACGCCATCCTTGTAGTACCTGATGCCGACAGCACGCGCTCACGGGGAAAATACAAGGAAATCGACGAAAACAAAATGTCGCCATACGCACAGTCAGCGCCACAAACGCGTGCAGGGACGCGCTCTTTCACGCGCTTCTGAACAAAAAAAGGAAAATAAAAGTGTGGACAAAAATGGCCGGATGGCTCCATCCTAAGCAAAGCGCACATGAAGGCACCCTAGGTCTACCCACTAGTCATTCCATTCCAGTTAGAGCTCGTCGTTCTGGCGTCCCCGCACGCTCTTCTTGGCTGTTCTTCTGACCGTTTTCTGCCCGGATATTTAGGATAACCCCCATTCTTTGTGCTATAAAAGTTTCCGACTGAACGATTCGACAGCCTTATGAACCATCTTGCAAATGGTCATTGTTGCGGGCGCTTTAAAGATGGTTAACGGGTCTTTAACAAAAAAGAAGAAAAAAACTGAAACGGCGATTTCTTTCTTCGCGCAGTCGTTAATAACGACTTCTACGTCTAAAGCTCACAGAAACACGGAGCCATGAAAGCGACTCACAATGTTACCCCCGTGCCGATTATTATTACTTTTTTTAGCTCTGAAGTTTTTTTTGGGGAAAGGCGTTTTTCAAAACTTCATCGAGCAACATTGGCGGTCGCCATTTTTTCCCTTGTGATTAGTTGCAAAAAGGCTGAGAGGGAGGAAAGGTGACTTAGAAGGGCGAGGAATGGAAGCGTACTTTTGCTTCCTTTCTTTTTTGTTTTTATATAAGCTAGGTGGCGCAAGCTACCGCCCCTTATAACGCCAATGAGATTATGGCATCACAAATAGCGGCGAAGGACAAATCGCAAAGCAAGCAGCTCATTAAGCCACGCCCCGCTTTTCTTAAGCTGCCAGTGCCTATATCTGACGTCACGCCGCTGCGGTTGCGCTGCTGTCGGCACCGCGCATGCGCAGACGGTTCCTCTCACGCGAATCTGGTTTGTGCGCACGCGTGCACTGCCGCACTGCGTGCGCGCGAAGGAGGTGGGCGTATTACTCTAGGTATTTTAGAGGCTTGCTTTCCGGTGTAACGTTCTTTCTTTTCGAAGCAATCAATTTGGGTAGTACTGAATAAACAAATTATGTCTGAATATATAACTTTATTTTTTTATTTATTAAAAGAAAGCCATTTAAAGGTTTCAATTAGAATCCGACACTCCGATTTCAGATTAATCCCAAAGGTGTAGTGTATCGCCAAGGAATTAATTTTTTCGTTTACTGCTTCATTCGACATGTTTGTTCGCGGTCATTTATTGCGAAGTACCTTTTCTTCTTTTTTTCTTTTGTTCCTCAAAATGGAAGGTTTTTTTTTTCTTTGTGCAATGGCTTAGTCAGAGACAAGTTTTCTGTTGGGTTTAGTGCATTTGACTTTAATCGGCTTATTTCCGGTAAAAGACTTGATGAAGATCGTCTTTCAGTTGCAATGGGACATGGCTTTTCTGCTTAAGGATTGTTGAAAATGAGCGTTCTATTATTTCCTGGAAAGTCGACTTTTAGTTTTTTTCAGAAATCGACAGTTTGAACCCCAAGCGAAGGAATGCTTGTAAACTAAAACAAAAAGCTTTTATTTTATATTTTTAAAGTGATTTTGTTTCCTTTTATCGTCTATCAGTCTTCCATAGATTGAATTTCCGTCATAATAGCTCACCGCTCTGCTGCGCTAGTGTAATAATAGCTGCTGCCGGTAGAAAGGAAGAGAGTTTTCTTTTTTCTCGAATGTAAAGAAGGAATTGAGGGAGTCTTTCCTTCTTCGTGACTGTTTGCCGGCCTTTAAGGCACCAATCAGTGCAAGTGGCCACTTGTGTACGCCACCTTTAAAGCCGAGGGAAAAAGCGGACGCTCAAGAAATCTAATTCGTTCCGTCAGAGCTCACTACGAGGTTCTTCGGCACTTGAACCTCGAGGTTAAAAGCAAGGCTCGAGGATGAAGCCGACTCGCGAAGAATCCTGCCCTTTTCGAAGAGGCGATTACGTTGAAGATGTGAAGTGAGGCCATTGGCGGTGCTTCGCGACCGAGATTTGAACGCGAGGGCGGCACACGCTGTTTGTTCACCGTTGAGAGCCTAGATTTATTTGAGGAAGCAAGTCAAACCATGGAAAGCGTTTGTAATGCAATAGCCGACCCCTCGTAGGCCCATTGGTCGATAGTGTGCATGCGTTGCGTTGTCGCGTGGTGAAGAGGCAGACAGGCGAAAGGCAGAGGCGCTAGCAAACGACCGACGCTTGCGTCCCTTGTCGCAGCTGAGCCCCACCCCTGCCCGTTTCGATCGATGAGCATCGTACCGACGCGTGTGCAGTGCCGGGCGTACTACTGCGTGGTGCCGCAACTTATGCCGACTAACGCTAAATTACCATTTGCGCAGTATTAACGAACGCGACACATCAACCATGTGACCCCAATCGATAAGTTAGAAACACTCTGAAATCTAGGCGCAGTAGTTTGCCGATGCTCGCTCGAGAGTTTTCGTTTCGCAAACGTACGTAAGTGTTTAAGTAGATAACTGGAACGCGGACTGCAACACTGCGCGGCATAGTACTGCTTTGCTTTGTCTCTGTTTTTTGTATGTCGGTAGAAGAGCTTCTTTATGAACGAGAATGATACTGTCTAGTCTATTCAGATATACAAACCCCTAAAAACACGCACACGCACACACGCACGCACACACACACCACACACACACACGCACACGCACACGCACACACACACACACACACACACACACACCACACGCACACACACACACACACGCACGCACACACACACACCACGCACACACACACGCACGCACGCACACACACACACACTGAAGGAGTTTCTTAACCTTAAAACATTGAAAAAACAAGAAAGGGAGTTTTATCTGGTGGTTTGGTTTGGAGCCGTCTGACCAGAAGACAAAATATGCATAGAGGAAAAAAAAAACGCCAAGAAAATAATGTTTTGTAGTTCGCCTAGGTGTACTGCTAGAACTCGACAAGGAACACAGAACAGAGCACAAAGGAGTTTTCTATTGTTGGTTTGTTTCAGATTCCTCCAGCCTTGACACAAAATCGCCTAAACTAGACACTAAAGGAGCTTCTGAGTGCTGGTTTCCGTTGCATTCTTCCAATATGAACAGGAAACACCAAAGCAAAATCCCAACGAAGTTTCGTTTGATGATTTGTTTAGGAGTCATCCAACTGGCCTCACACACCAAGATATCTTTTTTTTTTATTTAGGAAGGAGGGTGTGTTTTTCTTTCTAAACAAGTGACTCCAACCAGAAGCCAAGGGAGCTAAAAGTTCCCGGTACCGGAGTCGATGGTCGAGGTGGAAAGGAAGAAAGAAAATTGAGAGAAAGTGCGAGCAACAACCCGTTATGTGGCCAACTGAAGAGTGGAAGTTTCAACTCTGAGCACGTGCGGCACCTCACAATAAAAGTTAAAGCCTCTGAGACTCATCATCAAGTTTCTCGCTCGAGTCGTGTGGGCCGAATTAAGCCCGTGACTTATTTTCATCTGGCGCACCATGCACCGCCTCGGAATGAAGGTTTTCGGCGAACGGCACCAATCTGGCTCTGCAGCAGTTGCCTTAACTGAAATGTTTTGTTTAATTACTTTACTGCCCATTCAGAAACGGGCAACAATTCATCTGCTAGGTTTGCTAGTCCCCTATGACTTCCTCAATTACAGAACACACTTTTACAGCGGAGCTGTTAAGAGGCTAGTTTCCCCAGGATCGTGTCCGTCAGCAAACAGATGATGACGCACAACTCTGGACAGCTACCGCCATCTATGAGCGACGGCGGCAACCAGACTACCGGCAAGCCGGTTGCTCTGGTGGCCGCCGTTGCGCATGGATGATGGCAACCTCTTCAAGCCTTTCCACTCTGGCTTGCCGACTTGCGGCCGGCCATTACTTCATTTCCACCATAGTACAGCTTTGTTCGTCTTCCTTCTTCACCAAAGTGGAAAGGCTGAAAGTTGTTTTTTTTTAAGGTTCTACAAGCCGGTCACTACAGCCACCGATAGGTGACAACTTAGAAATGCAGGACCTGGTGAGACCATAGCACCTTCTTATTGCTGCGCAGCCATTGCTATTCATGCATCAGCTGATAAGAACACTGCATAACGAATCACTAGTCAAGAACAGTGAACAACCCTGCGTTTGATGAGCTCGAATTCACTATCGCAAATAATTTTGACTCTGATTTATATGCATCCAGGATAACGCATAACAACTTGTCACTCCGTTGGCAGCAAAAGTCAATCTCCACAAAATGTTTTTTTCCCCCATTCATTTATATTGTTCACGATGTTTTCTAATGGGCGCGATGAGTACACGAGAGATTAAATATAATATGGGCGACTCTGTCTCGGTTGCCACGATCTTGTCACTAGGGCTTTGCCGGGGAATGAAAGCTTGCTAAAATTAGGACGCGAAAGATGCGCTTGTCGCCTCCGTGCGCACACACAAAAGAAACTTTCCTGGCTGCTTTGGCAGGAGCTAAACTTTTAGCTTCTCGCGCACTGCTTGGGTGTAGCAAGAAAAAAAAATATTGGTTCGAGTTTAGAAAACTCGACGGGATCTAAAAGAAGGCTTTTAGCACGCCGACAGCTGCGCCCTATTTATAAATATAAATTTGAAGTAAGAAAATCGTGGTAAAAAGTAGAAATAAATATAAATACCAGAAAAAAAAATATTTCTCTTTGTGCTGGAAAATAGCAGACAAAGGCTTCACTCTTCAAAGGGACGCCCAAAGTCTTCAACGAGATTTATTTTTCTTGAGAGAACGCGCCTCCTTCAAAGGAAAATATTCCGGAATCTTCCGGTTCTTCGAAAACGTTTCCAGCAGTCATCACCCTGGCTTATAGGGTTTCGGAAAAATTTGCGACCCTGCGTGTAGAGAGCATTTAAAGGTTCCGAACGAAGAGAACGTGTTTTTGGTCGATTACGCACAGAGCGCACATTTCCCACAACGTAATTGGTTACCCCCCCCCCCCCCCCAAACTCTTCTTTTTTTTTTTCAGGTTGCGAGTTGCCGATTATTAGTTTCCTTTCCGTTCAGCATATTGTTTTTTATGCAGTACTTCTGTCCGACCTTATTATTTTCTTTTCTGTGAGCCAGCCTTTGGAACATTTTGCGGAAGAAGCAGAACAGAAAAATATACCCGGCATTTTTGTTTGCAGAGGAATCGTTTTGCAGCAGCGGGCAGGTTTGTCACGAAGTCGACACGGAGAGGGCCGGGCGGCAAGTTGGAAAAAGAGGGGGGGGGGGGAGAGCACAGGGAAAGAGAGGGGGGGATGCAGGCGAAGGAAAAACAAATAGAATGGGAAGAAGTACTGGGCAGGGCTACGGGGAGAATGTTAATTGGAAATGCTCCTTGTGCCTGTCTCAACCCTATCTGAGGTTAACACTGCCGTGTCTGTGTGAGGCAAGCAGAAAGGAGGGGGCAGGGTCCTTTTCTGGTATCGATGCCGGGGGCCGCATGAAGCTGCCTCGCGTGTTGCCCAACCTTGCTGCATGATTCTTTATTTTTTTTTAGAGCGTTAGCTTTATTGCGTTTGTTTTTAAGTTGAGCGGCGTCACCGTCGGCGTCGGCGTAACCTCGCTCGTGGCATTATGGGACGTCACAGTTTTGCCGCTAGATTTAGCGGGGAAACTGAATTGGTGTTTAGCTCACGTGACGTCACATTTCCCCGCTAAAGCTAGCGGGAAACTTAACTCGCTAAAGTTAGCGGGTAAACTTTAACCTGCTTAATTTTCGCAGGAAAATTTTCACGAAATTTATTTTCTGAATTTAGCGGGGATTTTTAGTTAAATTTAGCGGACAATTGAGTGGAAACTTCCCGCTAAATGGGAGGCCAGGGGAAGGAGGAGGGAAGGAACGGAGGGGAAGAAAGGCATACTCTCCCTTCGTATCCTCCCTCCCCCTCCTCAAGAGCTGCGCTCTAATTTCGCATTACAGAGAATTGTAAACGTCCTTCGTGTTTTCTGTGCGGTTTACCCTCCTCAACTAGTAGATGTTTTTAACAGGTACGAGGATGCGCCGAGAGACTTTGAAAGGAGAGTAAGTTGTACGCAAAAAATACGGAATTTTTTTCCAATCAAACAAGAAGAGACGAAAGTGTCTGAAAGTGCCTCGTATTTGCGAGGTGCCATACCTTCTTTCTGTCATGCTCTGTCTTTCTCTCACTCCTAGTTTTGGCGACCGGCTCTTGTACGGAAGACGCAGGCTCTCCCCCACTGCAGAAGGCTATAATTGTTCCTCGAACTCGGACAGCGCAATACCTCGTCGTAGGTATTGCGCGGATTCGCTGACCTCGTCGTCGCTGACCTCGTCGTAGCCAGAAGAGAGCACAGGGGAGTAATTCCAACTACGATAATAACGCGAAGCACCGGAATCGCGGAAGCGCGCAGATTCGTCGAGGTGTGTGCCGGCTTTGGCTCGAGGTGATGTCGAAGGTGAACCAATGATGCATTTCGGGAAGACATTGGACGAGCAGCGTGCCGTTGGGAGCAGTGCGGCCTCGGACGACGATGGGATGGCTGCGTGATTGCGCAAATGCGAGGCATTGTGCACGAAGCATTCTTGCAGCTCGCGAAACTCTCCCCGCGGGTGTGATTGTCGCGTATACGTCGAGGCCAAAATCAGGGTGTGGTATGTTGTTTTCTCATCGCGTCTGACCTGCATTTTGGTTTTTTCAGATGAAACGTGTGCACCGAGTTTCTGGCCCTTTCTAAAGGGGGATTGACCCGAGATTTATTTGTAACTTTTGCTCATAGATGGTGCAGAATGTTTCCCGGAAAAAAACGAGTTGCATGCTCGCAGCCACGCATGAAGGTCGGGCGCTCGGGGTGGGCTCGGGCCGTGGGCTGTTCGCCGCCAATCTAGGTGAGCTGGATGTTGTTCCCACAGCGTCCGCCACAAGCGGCAGGGGCCAACAGCCGGCGCGGGGCACGAAAAATACAGTCAGAGAAATGTTTT